>NQII01000119.1:1289924-1310529 GCA_002778355.1 Clitarchus hookeri | reverse complement strand
TTTTTCGGCCCCTTTTCCCTCACGTTTACGTGACCGGAATGCCGCGGGGCGTCGCGCGCCGCCGCAGTTTGTGTGCCCCTCCCGACATTCATAATGCACCACGAGTCCCCTTCCTCCTGATGACCTCTTCACCTTTCCCTGACTTGGTCATACAACCTCCTCTCGTTAGCAGCACACTGCACTTCTAGCCTACACCCGCGACGTCCTGCTTCGTTATGATCACTGCAGTTTACAAGAAGCGGCGTCCGCGTATTCGCCGTGCCCAGCCACAGATGCAGTTACGCGAATCCAAACCTTTAGCATAGGTGGTTCACGGTAAAGTGAGCACTTTTGAGGCCCTAGATACGTTTTCCTTTCAGCCTTTTTTATGCTTTAACCACCTTTTAAAATAAATAATACCATTTAAGTAATGAACAGAGTGTTTACATTTAATCATAATCGGAAGTTAACGTCTAAGTTTAAAATAAATTTTTTATTTATTCTTTATAAATGAGAGGGCTTTCAAAAGTGCTCACTTTACCGTGAATAGCGTATAGCAGCCAGTTATACATTAGGAAGAGCGCTAGGGGTGGGGTTGTAACCGAGTAAATAAGAACACATCACGACTCTTTGTAACGGTTGTCCAGACTCGCAGATATATGGCGCGAGTACAGAGGCGTCGACATCTGGATGAAAGGTTGCGGTTTCGATTCCAGTCACAGTCAGTTAGTTGTATTATGCGGCGTATTTTTCCTCCCGCTCCTTCCTTAGCGTGAATGAGTTATGAAAGCTTACGCCCTCGATTCGCATATAGGACAATATACTATTACTGCTATTTTGAACTGGCGTGTTGTATGAAGTCAGCAACTATAAACAAAATTCTCTCTACCCAAATTCTCACAATAAATTGATATCACTTGCTGTTTACAATTAATGACTTAAATCAATACAATTTATTATTACCTCAAATAAATTAATGTAATTAAATAACTTAAAAAAAGTCCCAGTAGACCGTGTATCAAAACCTATTCAATTATTTTATAAATTATATGTTCATATTTGACAGTTCCAATATTTACAATAAAACCTTTATTACATTTTCATTCAGTCCCACCTAAGTTCAGTCCAGATCCCACCAGTCCGCAATGTTCTAGAGTCCTCCGAGCGCCGTCACGCCTTCACTCGTCGGGTTTCATGCCCTCTCGTCCATTCCCACCACAAACACCTCGTACGCCGTCGTCTCGCAAACTCCCGTCGTCGTCCGTCCCTCACCACACTTTTCTTCACTCTCGCACTCAGCCAGATGGCCTTCGCCAAAGACTGCTGACAGTCCAACTGTGGCTTGTATGTATAGTGTCGTAGGCCATCACCCAGAAATTCCTCTAAATGCCGCGTTGCGCCGAGGGCCCTAGTTCCCAGAATATTCATGCGCAACTTCTACACTCGTCGACTTCTTCAGCAGGGCGGAGGAGGAGTAGTGACGCTAGCCAGGTCTCGCCGCTGTCAATCATTCCTTCTGCTTCGGTGTTTGTAAAGAGGTCGGTAGAGGGCGTGAGGAAGCTAGCGGGTCTGCCTTGTTAAGGGGAGGGTTGAGGCGGGTCTGCCTTGGTAAGGGGTGGGTTGAGGTGGGTCTGCCTGAGTAAGGGGAGGGTTGAGGTGGGTCACCTCCCACAGAGCCGGACCACGCATAACGGGAGCTCGCGGCCAGTGCGAGCTACAGCGCGTAACAATACAGTAAATGCGACCTATGGTCAAAAGTGAATCTTGGGGCGGTACACATCTTTGAAGTTGGACCTGAAACACTATTGAGGTAAGGTGGAACACGGAGTGTCTGGATAATGGGTAACTGAACAACGATCTGCAAACACCACAACACCTGTCGCTGTTATCAAATTATTTCATGTAAATTATCACAGTTATTATCCTTATTTCGAACTAACCTCCATGACGCGATAGCGTATTTGGGATTTAAATAATGAATTATTAATACGTATGTCACCATTAACGATAAAGGTCGCCTTGTATAAAAATCGGGGTCGCGGTGGTGTAGTGGTTAGACTCCTCGCCTCCCACCTTGACAAACCGTGTTCGATTCCCGGCGGGGTCGCTCTCGGATTTTCTCATGTGGGAACCGTGCCGGACGATGCCTCTGGTCAGCATGTTTTCTGGGGGATCTCCCTTATCACCTCATTTCACCCTCATCGGCTCTCAAGACCTCGTTGCTCAGAGCCGCCCAAATCTCTCAATTAAACCTTACGCTACCACCGGTAGCTGCATATTAGTTGGTCAAATCCCGGCACCGGAAGTATGTATGTTGATAAATTGTTATTGTAATAATACTTTCTGGGTGTGGTACACCAAACAGCAGTTCATATTGCCTATAGAGAACTTCCCTCTCTTAGTTAACATAATTCTAGGTGTTTAAACCTGTGAAACAGTGATTACAATTCGTTTGTATATAACGATTAATTATATGTTGGCGTAGTTAGTCTAGATAGGTTTCGCTGAATGGCGTCTTCGAGTTGCAGGCAACGCTTTAAAAAATCTTAGTTAAACCAGTTTAGTTTATGGGCCATCTCTCTGACACTCATTACGAGTAGTACGTGGACGTAAACATAATAGAAAAATAAGTAAAAATTCTTTACAAATCTGTTAAAAACATCAAAACAGTTTCGCGTATTGGCTGGCAAAACACGACATTTTCATAGTGATGCTGTTTGTGGCATTCTGCAACTGGCACACATAACTTACTTTTAGAAGGAGAAGGAAACAGAACTTTCTTGACTATCACGGTAGTTTATATTTACATTTATCAATCTTTCGTGCCTACCTGGTGCTTTAATTACACTGCAATGTGTTGTTTGAAATATACTCCTTTTTCACAGCCTCTCCACAGTTAATCCAACACATTAGAAACCAACCTTTCAAAAAAATTCCCTGCTCACTAACTGGCATTCTTCTAGTTAAGTTAATAGCGGTGTACGAAAAATAATTCCACACCTTAACATCGTGTGAAAAGTACAGTAAGACTTAACATATTAGCATTACATTTATGGTCCAAACAACTTTACAGTTACACTTTATCAACGTACGGGCAAAGTGTTCTTAATTTTACGTAAGGCAGAAGGATACAAAATTGACAGAAAAGAAGTTGCTAAGCAGAAAAAAAAATTACTTAATTAACTACGAACTTCCAGTACGAAACTATGAAACATATTTTCAGCATTTTGACGTATGAAAATAACACACACTTCAGACGAGGTAGAACGATTGCTTTATATATATATGTATTGTTGTCGAGCTATTTATTACAGCCTAAATTGGCACTTTTTTTTTTTTTTTTTCGTTTTAAGACACCGCGCCAAAGAAATGGACTGCATTTGATCACAAAGAAGGCCAGAACTACTTACGATTATTTACGATTGTCCATCTTTGAATTTTCTATATTGACTTCAGATACCTGTAACCTTAAATTAACACATGCCACTGGCCGGCGGATTTTCTCGGGTATCTCCCGTTTCCCGCGCCCTTGCATTCCGGCGCTGCTCCATTCTCACCCCATTCCACCCTCATCTGCTCTCAAGACCTCGTCGTTTAGAGCCGCCCAAAATCTCTCAACTCGACTCTCATCCTATTAACGTGTTAAGCGTTAATTTATGTATAGTCTATTCGCATTTATTCACACTTTTTCAATCAAACATTCAGAAAATCACAGCGTGTACGAGGGGTATGGTTGTTTCCTAAATATGTCACATATCACAAGCGTTTTATATTTATGCTAACATAAGATTATCTTAATTTGTGGTTAAACTGAACTCTTGCTTATATGTTATCTGGAAATTATATTAAATTTATAAATAATATGAATACAAACAAGGAGAAAATAGGTGTGCGTCCGGGGATTGAACCCGGTTCGCCTTGGTAGTTGGCGAGCAGACTAACCGTTCATCCACCACGGCCCTTAAGAAATAGTTCTCATGTAAAACATTATAAAACTGAGTGCGCACAAACACTGTGCGTTGTCCCTTTGGTTTAATTTTATAGACTCAGTAAGCTTTGTTTCCGTGAGGCGGAGGAATAAGCTGAAAGTAGAACTTCAGCAGGGCTTCAGAAAATTGGAAGTAACCATGGAATAGACTATACGGTGCACTCTTAACCATAAACGCTTTTTGGGTGAGGGTTCGGGCGGGCGTGGGTTTCCCCACCCCTGGCCGGACGGACCCCAGCTGCTGTCAGGTTGAGGTGGGTGGTCCCAGCACCGCGAGGTAACACGGCACAGATGGTCCAGCTCTGCCTGGAAGCTGTGGGTTAAGCTGTCCGCTTTATTCCAGTCCCACCTAGAGAGCTCTTTCACATGCAGGTGTCTTAGAAATGCCTATGTATCTACTTGCGTACAGTATTTTCTAGCAGTACATTACTTAACTACGTTCGAGAGGCTAACATTATATTTACATTTTTAACATATTACACACTTTTTTTTGTTGTGATATTAAATAATATTCTGAGAAAGTATGGCAATACAGGGGAACATTTCTTCTGGAACAAAATGAAACGCTCTACAATAATTTTAAATTTATTTATTTTTTGTACATATCTCATAATGGAACAAAATTAATACGTCATGCTACAGTTCAAAATAAATTGTCGTTTTATTAGAACGCATTAAAGAATATGCCTTGGAATGTATTATTCCATTCGCCTGTATTTCAGTTTTAACTTTGATATATAATTTGGAGTTAAAATCACGTAAAAAGGTTTAACCCCTTTGACTGCGTACCACGTGCTTGAAGTGCGTTATAGTATTTGAAATTCTCTGTTTTTTGTAGAAACTTCTTAACTTGTACATGTACTGAAATAAAACAAACATCATACGTCTAATGAATAGTGCTTTCAAGACATCGCGTATGTTAGAAATATTATATAGGAGCCATCTAACGTATCTATAACGGTATGTCCGGACAGCTGTATTCGAAAGTATATTAGCCGTATGTGCGAAAACTAGCATAGGAAACTGCATTGAAAGTAACTTATGGATACTTTGATTTTAGTATCATAATTGTGCGCTGTAGGATGGAAACATCGCATGCCAGTTCAGTGCCCTGCGCCTAGAGATAACACCGCGTTAGAAGCGCCAGCCAGCTTCAGTGTTTACCCTTCATAGACCCGGTGGATCGCTCACACGAATTAACTTCCTACCAGGCGGAGTTGATGTGGCGAGTTGGCGGACACTGCCGTGGTGTGTGTGGGTTTTGTCGGGGCATTTCCGTTCACTCCCCCGTCTTCATTCCGCCACAGCCCCTCTCCATCTCATCCTTCATCCCTTCCACGGCCGGAACGACATGTTTATCCCTCGGGTGATGCATACGGCTACTTGTCAACCCTGCAGGAGGCGGGAATAATGTAAAGGTGTTTTGCTATGTTCAACTCAAGTTTCCTTTTCCTTTACTTGCCTCTATTTTCGCCGTTTATCTTTTATCACGGAAAATAAGTAAAGCGAACAATGCATCTTCCTTGCCATGAAATTATAATGGAAAAGTTCGGCACACGGCTGTGGACGCTGATTTTATCCTCGTTACCTTACTTCTGAGCTACATGAGTAGTAGCCAAGACGACAGCAGGCGAAACGTCATTGCGCGTGCAGGATGGGAAGCCCCGAAACCTTTGTTGGCTGCTCCGCAAATACATATAGTATATTCGCCACTTTTGAAATCAACCTTTGAAAAAAGAACCACTCTCTGTTAACTGCGTATATGCTACCGAACACACCGGCATGCAGGCTTCCAGTTAAATTGGCATTTAATTGAGAGAAATAGTTCCGTGCAAGTCTCGACGAGATAATGAAAGTGTAATATTCAAATTTATGGCAATTCAAGTCGGTGTTTGTTTACTTTAGACACATTGGAGCTTGAATTTGTATTAGTAGCACCTTTACGTTTCCAAAAAGTTTACTTTTTCACTTGACTAGCGCATGAATAAAGTCACGAAGCCCACGGCAATGTAGATTTTACATATGGCACAAGGCAACAAAATGAAGAGAAAACAATATCTTAAGCAGGGTTTTCAAAAGTGCTCAGTTATGGTTCATTCGCAGTATCCTTTAAATTTTTTAAATATAATCTTTGAAAAATCACCCTATGTATGATGTCTTTTGTTGTTTCTTAAATATGCCAGGTATCACAAGCGTTTTATACATCTGTTAACATAGAAGTATCTTAATGCATTGTTAAACTAAACTGCTGCTTATATTTTTACCTGCAAATTATAAATATTTAATTTATGATTAATATTAATGAAAACAGAGAGAAACCAGGTGTGTTGGTAATGCCTGTATGATGTTCACGATGAACTAAGCACTTTTGAATGCCCTGCTTAAGATCTACGTGTAGGCCCTATGCACATCTTGTATCCTTCCGTCATACGTTATATTAACATTGCCATGAGCCTGATCACTTTATTCGTGCGTCGGCAATACCAGAAAAGTAAATATATTACAAATTTACTGATTCTTACATTTACTAGGATTAAAAATAAAACAGAAAGCAAAATATAATAATTTGAAGTATTCACAAATGTTTACCTAAAAGGGCATTACTTTCCCTCCGTCGTTACCAACTTTACTGGGTGGGAGTGGAGAGATTTGGGCGGCTCTTAACATCGAGGTTTTGAGAGCCGATGAGGGCGAAGCGAGGTAAGTATGGAGCAACGCCGGAATGAAGGGGTGGGGTAAACGGGAGATCCCTGAGAAAACCCGCCCACCAGCGACATCGTCCGGTACGATTCCCACACCCGAAAATCCGGGAGCGACCCCGCCGGAAATCGAACCCGGTTTGCCTAGGTAGGAAATTTACTGGGCGTATGCCAGTCAATCTGCCCACTAAAATATATGCGAGACAGGGCAGTGACATTTTTCAAAGGTTGATTTCAAAAGTGCACACTTTACCATGAACAGCCAATAGTAAGAAAGAGTTCTCATGCAAAATATTATACCACTGAGTGCGCGCAAATGCGGTGCGTTGTCCCTGTGGTGTCATTTTGTAGACTTGGTTATCCTTTATTTGTAGGAGACGGAGGAAAAGCTTGCAAGTAGAACTGTGGCAGGGCTTCAGAAAAGTTGTAAGTTACCATGAAGGGACTTCAACGGTGAACAGACTTCAGGTGTCGGATCGCGGGTGGTATTGCAGCCTTGGCATCGTGTGCGGAAGTGGGGTGTGGGACTGCATCTCGGCTGAGACGGCGTCCTCGCGCGACAGAAGAAGGGGTAATTAGNGGGGGGGGGGGGTTGCCCCGCGGCTGCGTGTGTTTGCGGACGTGGCGTGGGGTCGATAGCACGCGCACGCGTGTGCTCCTTTGTGCGCGCCGACACCCGGGGTCGCCCACCACCGCCCGTCAGTGAAGAAAGAAGCCGCCTGCTGCAGCGACATCCTCACAGATATAGTTTATTCGCGGTTTCTTCACACCTTTTGAATCGAACCTTTGGAAAATCACACCATGTGCGACGTGCTTGGTTGTTTTCCAAATATGTCATGTATCACAAGCGTATACTTGTGTTAACGTAAAGTAGCTTATTATTTATTAAATTTAACTTCTACATATATTTTATTTATAAATTGTATTTTTTTATTTATAATTCATATGAATGAAAACGGGTAGAAAATAGGTATGTTGGCAATGCCTAGTAAGAAATAGTTCTTATGCAAAATATTATTATCCTGAGTGCGCACGAATACATTGCGTTGTCCCTTTCGCGTAATTTTCTATACTTGGTTCAGCTTTGTTTGCATGAGACGGAGGAATATCATGAAAGTAGAACTTTAGAAGAGCTTCGGGGAAGATCGAAGCACCCGTGAATGGACTATACCTGTTGTATGGACACGGCTGTTGATGAAATTCACTACACACACAGCGCCAATAGCAATTCAAACATACACGTGGTATAGAGTGTGTTTTTTCTTCATCTGTCATATAATCGTAGTTTTCATATTATTCTCGTGTGCTGTAAATTGAAAGTGATCTGTTTTACAAAATGACGGTCGTCAGTTACTTGGTTTATTGTACAGTGTATAGTTTGTTTCAGTGCACATATTGTGTCGGTAGGAAAGTTTTTAAAATAGTTTATTTTATAACTTATTAAATTTATTTCATTGCAAACAGGTGTGTATTTTCAGGCGTGCGTGAAACGGTTTAATGTATATAATTGCCTCTGATGTAACCCAAACGAGTTCATGTTTACAACTTTGTTTCGCGCGAGTTCCTTTTAGCTTACGTACATAAGTGAATTGATTACATTTACCCTTAAAATGACCCTCCAGTTCAAGGCGCAACTTACGACCTGGGGTGGGAGCCGCGGTGGTGCTGAGACTAGAACGGTCGCCTGTCATCAAGGCGAACCGCGTTCGAATCCTGTCGGATGATGTCGCTGGTAGGTAGGTTTTTTCGGGGATCTCCCGTTTCCTCCGCCATTGCATTCCGACGCTGCTCCATACTCATCTCGCTTCACCTTCATCGACTCTCAAGACCACGATGTTAAGAGCCGCCCAAACCTTTCCACTGTACTCTTCAGTCGACCGGTGGTGTATGCAACTCTCGTTGCTGCAGTGCTCGCATTAGGAGGCACGGCATGGCATTCATAGTTCTCTGTCAGTGTCGTACTCTCTTTTTCAAATCACTTGGTCATTTTACCAGAGGGGAAGTCTTGCTTACGGCGTGTCATTAAACGAACAGAAATACTTTCCTTAAAGATCACGATAAAACTGTTGTTTTCAAAGCATGTTGCTGCTAACCTGAAATTTTAGCTGTGACTGTTCTTTTATTACTTAAAAACTGCCCTAGTTAAAAAAAAAACGCGTGTTCCAGGTGTTACAACTTAGTGATAACAAAAGTAACTTCGGCGACGTCGCAAAAGCAATCTCTTGACTATTCTATTTCTAACTCAATGCTTCTTACAGCCAACTTCTAACCAAGCTGTTTGAAAAAACTCAGGCGTTGTAACGGTGCTCAGGCATGGTAATGCGTCAACTGCAGAGTATCAGATCATGTCGCAGTAGTTGCAGTTGTTTTCCTGGCGACAGTCTGCCGGAGGCGACTGTACTCGGAAGTGGTTTTGCGCAGGCGCGAGTGTGTCGCAGACGAGTGGTCCAGCGTCAGAAGCGGCGGCAATTATCTGGGAGGGCCTGGACCATTGTTTCAGGGCTCCGTCCCCAGCTGCCGGTGGCACACTGACACATGCCAGCCAGCCTCCCCCGCCTCTTAGACTCTCCTTTACACATTTTATACTCTTTGCTCAAGAGGGGGTGCCGGGAAGCCGTACGCTCGTTTCCCTTCTGCCACGACCCTGCCGGCAGCTGTATTACTACTGCGTAAGGGTTGATACGTACACTGGGGCGAACGAAATGGCCTGGCGGCTCCCTTGATGTGGGCGTGCCCATTCTCTAGCTGTGCGAGGCTCTGGGAAGGGGTTTCGCGGCTGATTGGTTACTGCATCTATGTATAGCGTTTTATACTTTTGTTTACATAAAAAAAAAACCTTTTTTTTTGGTCGAATTAAAATTTTACTTTTGTATTATTTATAATATTTATTTCATAATCAATATGGTTAAAAACTTTGAGAAAACGTGTGCTGGTAACGCTTAGTAAGAAATAGTTCNCTGGGAAGGGGTTTCGCGGCTGATTGGTTACTGCATCTATGTATAGCGTTTTATACTTTTGTTTACATAAAAAAAAACCTTTTTTTTTGGTCGAATTAAAATTTTACTTTTGTATTATTTATAATATTTATTTCATAATCAATATGGTTAAAAACTTTGAGAAAACGTGTGCTGGTAACGCTTAGTAAGAAATAGTTTTCATGCCAAATATTATTACACTGAGTGCGTACGAATGCAGAGCGTTGCCTCTTTTGTGTAATTTTCTAAACTTTGTTTACACTAGGCGGAGGAATATCTTGAAAGTAGAACTTTAGATCTTCAGAAAAGTGTGAAGTAACCGTGAATGGACTATACGTGAGTATCGCCAGCTGGGTGTAGATTGTTTCATTATATCCTGATAGGCAGATGGCCACTGCACTTGGTGCCATGACAATTTCCAACCCGCTTAAGGTTTCCACGACGTAAATTACCAGTCTTGTGGTTTGATTAAAACGCTATTGTTCCTTCACGATAGAAATTCAAGCTGTGTAGAAAATGCCACTATGGCAGGATATTCTGTTACAAGAAAACATAATTGGTAACGACAGATCACGGTAAAGTGAGTACTTTTGAAATCAAACTTTGAAAAAAATCATTGCCCGTAACTACATACAGACATGGACAGAAGTATTCATACAGTTACAAGTACAAAGAAAAACAATATGTTTTGTGTGATCAGGGAACGAACAAAGATAATTGCACAATGCATATATAAATATGTAATAAATCATAATAACGTGTAGCTATATTACAATCATAGGTATAACGTTCTTTATGAAATAAAGAAATAGTTTTTCGCACTGGAGGCATTTTAAGCCAGGACAAAAGTACTCGTACACTAACACGAAATCACATTTCCAAACCAAAACTAACGCCGGTTTCATTTTCTCAGTACGTCGCACATTCCTGTAAATGATTTGCCTCACACGTTTGGACATGGAATACACAAGGCTTACTGGTTGTTTCCTTACTAGTGTTATGTCGTTCTTGCAACAGCGTGTCTGTGGAGCACGAACGAACACAAACCATCACCCGCCGCCATGATAGTTCGCACTGAGTCAACTAAAACAATGGCACCAGTATGGCCAACCAAACAAATTAAGTCACACACATAAGCAGTATTATTCACTATATACATCAGGAACAGTGTCCTTCAGTTGCGATTTACTGGTATGTATAATGTTTCCTTACTATTTTCTCTAGCTCACTCCATTGATGGTCAGTGGGATTGAGATCTGGGAACTGTGTTGGGGTTTTCTGGATCTGGAGCGTATTGTCAAGCAACCGCAGGCGGACAATTACTGCCGTATGTTTAGGATCGTTCTTTTGCTGGAAATAGTAACTGGTTCTTAAACCCAGTTTCTCAGTACTCTTTTTGCCCATATTTCCCTCTATAAAAACTAGTTCCCTACAGGAGGCCACGGTGATGTAGTGGCTATACTACTCGTCTCCCACGTAGGTGAACCGGGTTCGATTCCCGTGCGGGGTCGCTCCCAGACTTACGGGACTCGTGCCGGATGATGCCGCTGGACGGTGGTTTTTTTTTATTAGAAATTGACTTTGACTTGCTATAAACGGACTTATGAGTATAATTATGTAGATCCTGCCGCTTATTAACTGCTGTGTCTTGCTTGAGTGGGTAGGTTTTGTACCAGCATTTAGTGCTATTTTGATTTTGAAATTTCGTAATATTAAATTCTGCTGGTGCAGCCCAGAAACATATTTAGTGCGTTTATGCTAGTTCGTGTTGCCGTTTTGATTTTGTTAAATTTTATGTTACCAGTTTATATTTTCGAATTTATTTTGGGATATCTGATCACGTTTAGAAATTGAAAAACATACAAGTGTGTTATTTTTTTACTTTTTCGCTAATTTTTCCCCGTAATTGTCTTGTCAGTCTTGTTTTCTATGTTGGTTTATACGTAAACTATCAGTGCTTACATATTTTGTATTTTTTTTGTATTTAAAAAATTTATAATTTATTTATTTTTTCCACGGTGTCCATTATGTTACACTTGGGACAGTACCCTAGTCAATTGTGTACTGAAGGATTTATTTCCAACGTTAAGCTTTAGCCACTAAAATTTTTGAACTACTCTTAATAATGTGAAGAAGCGGAGCTTATGATTATATGGGTTTTCATGTTGTTTGCAAGAAGAAGAGCTTCAATGTTTATTTTGTTTTACACACGTTGGGTTGTGCATCTTATTAAAGCATTTAAATTGCTGACATTCCACGTTCTCAGTTGGATGACGCATTTCCCGTAATGATTTATCAGACTATAATCTATTTGCGGTTTCTTCGAACCTTTTGAATCAAACCATTGAAAACTCACACCATGTACGACGTGTTTGCTTGTTTCCTAATTGTGTTATGCACCACAAGCGTTCTATATTTGTGTTAACATACAATGAAGAGAAAAAAAAAAAAAAACTGGCATAGGCGTGCGTATGCAAATAACAGAGGTATGGAACCAATCGAAGTAACGCGATGCGGTCGGCTGCTAGATCGGTTACTGCTGCTACAATGGCAGGTTATCAAGATTTAAGTGAGTTTGAACGTAATGTTATAGTCGATGCACGAGAGATGGGACATAGCATCTCCGAGGTAGTGATAACATTAGGATGTTCGCCTACGATCATTTCACGAGTGTACCGTGAATATCGGGAATCCGTTAAAACATCACATCTTCGACATCGCTGCGGCCGGAAAAAGATCGTGAAAGAACGGGACAAACGACGACTGACGAGAATCATTAAACGTGACAGACGTGCAACCCTTTCTCAAAGTGGTGCAGATTGGATTTATGGACTGCCCTGCAGGATTCATGGTGTGAATTGCTTTCTGCATACCTTCAGACATTAGTCGAGTCCATACCACGTCGTCTTGCGGCACTTCNGGGGGGGGGGGGGCTACACGATATTATGCAGGTGTACCAGTTTTTTGGCTCTTCAGTGTAGAAGTGTCTTATTTTTGGTTAAATTGAAATTTATTGATATTTTGTCTACAAATCACAATATTTCATTTGTAATAAATACGAATAGAAAAAAGCGAGAAAATGTGTGTTGGTAATACCTTGTAAGAAATAGTTCTTATGCAAAAAAAAATTATACTAAGTGCGTACGAATGTGGTGCGTTGTCCCTTTGGTGTAATTTTCTAGTCTCGGTTAAGTTATGTTTGTACGAGGCGGAGGAATATTCTGGAAGTAAATCTTTAGCAGGGCTTCAGAAAAGTTGGAAGTAATTATGATTGTACTATAGGCGCAATAAAAGTAGCTTGTGTGTTAGTTTCACGTCCACATGTCATTGAAGCTCCGGTTGTGCTATACGACCTGCAGTACTCGGATTGCATAGTATATATTCAACATACTCGGGCGGCTTAACTCCGAGTGACCAAGCCAAATAAGAGAATTAATTCAGACTATGGCAGCAACCAGTGCACGAATAACTTTGACTCGAGTATGTAGAGGACTGTGAGAAGTGTAACATTGTATCATGCTATAACGGCTAATGGTAGGGTCTCCTAATTACAGGTGTCACAAAGACTACAGAAGTGTATACAGCGTTGTACGCTACAAAAGGCGTTTTCATCCAGTATTGTTTTATAAGTAATGGCTGTACTATGTAACGAAATCACACGCCTTTACCGTCGAGAGGTTCTTACGAAGTCTACGCCTGTCTCTTGAATGGCTATAGCTTGTGGTGCACTTAGCATTTGACTTACTTTGCATATGTTTGATTAAGAAACGGAATAAACCGCGAGGCGTTTAGTCTAAGGACAGCGGCGTGACCTAAAGCCTAGTGCAGGCAGCCTGACCACGACCGTTACGATTGTCATCGGACAGTATCGACTCTTGCGGGTCTGCTAAACAGCATCTCCTCTGCGCAGTTCCGAACGCCACATCGCCAGAATATCAACTAGGCATTTTGCGTGACGGGAAAACCGCAGTTTCATTTACATTAATTTAAGCGCAGTTAACTGTATATTGATGTTTTGAATTCGTTAAATTTCGAACATTAACAAACACATTTTACCGTATTAATTTTGAGTAAAATAATTCGGCAATTTTAGAACAAATCTGTTATAATTTTTAACGTATGAATATTAAAGTTTCTGGTACCAAGATATTTTTATTATCTTTACACACGTCCACGCGCTCGCACACCCACCCAGACACACACATCTAGTTTACACCACAAGAGTATGAAGAAAGAAGGTAGATCAAGGGAGCCGTGGTGGTGTAGTGGTCAGACTACTCACCTCCCACCAAGACGAATCGAGTTCGATTCCCGGCGGGATCGCTCCCGGATTTTCGCACGTGGTAATCGAATCGTGCCCGACGATGCCGCTGGTCGGTGGGTTTTCTCGGGGTCTCCCATATCCCCCGCCCTTGCATTCAGGCGTTGCTCAATACTCACTTCGCTTCGCCCCACCGGCCCTCAAGACCCCGGTGTTAAGCGCAGCACAAATCTCTCAACTCCACTAGGTAATAGATTAAGCCCCACTTGAATTTGGAAAACTTAGACCACATGAATGCAAGCCATTATTACACATGAGCACGTTGCTGTGGACTTGCAGACCCTAATGCTATACGTTAACAAAAGTCGGACACCAAATACAAAAGACACTTGGCAATATTTAGGACGAACCCAACCTAATGCAGTACTCGTGAATTCCGCCAGTGTGTTAGTTTTTTTGGAATATCTTGTTTTATACTACACTCTAAACCTGAATCAGTGAGAATTTCACTGCTTCAATCAGTTAACAGTATCTGACTGATTAAACAGCCACTTCATTGAATTTAAATAATGAATCAGTGAAAAAATGCCAGTTTTCCTTCACTTATTGATTCAGACATTTACCACTGATTCATCAGTAATTTTTTTGACTGTTTTTTAGTGATTTATTTTTTTGATTGATGGAACAGTTAAATAGCGTGTATAAATGGCCGTCAAACAACGTGTAAAAATTGGCGTTAAACTGCGTGTTTCAAGAAAAATAAAAGCTCATAAATTAATTAAAACAATACAAAATACTTTCTAAAATGTGTTTCGTATTTCAAAACACCATTTTATGAGGTAACTTTCCGTTTTCATGTCTTTCATTTCGTTGATGTCGTGTAATCATGACAGCCCTCTGTTTGAAAGTTTAAACTGCATATAATGTGGCGAAGATAGCGCACTCATATGTACTATTCGTTTTAACAATCCCAACGCTACCAATCAAACGAAAAACGAAAAGTAAGGACATACAATTAAAAACTACACGCTTTCGATGAGGACATATAAAACATATATTTTCCTTTTTCTTACGAACAACTTGACTTGGTAGCTCAGATGGTGAGGTAATGGTCTAAAAGTGAATTGGAAATGTTATGTTAGTTCAATACCGGCCACCTGCAGAAAGTTTTTTACTTTTTTAAATTACGGTAAATTGTGCAATGCAAATATTAAACTATTCTAAATATGTTTATTTCTAGTAATTATTTGGCTAAATTAAATAAAAATTAAATTCGCCACTGCAGCTAGCCGTCAGTTATTCAATCAGTGAAATTGATTCACGTCACTAATTCAATCAGTAAAATTTTTTCACTGATACAATCATTGTTTTTCCACTGATTCTAAGTGGAGCCATTTTCACTTATTCGAGTAGTTGCATTTCATTGCGAATCACGGGTTTTCTACTGATTCGAATTTGGAGTGTAGAAATTGAAATATTTGTAGAGGTTTGGGATGTATGTAGCAAATCCTACGCAACCCGTTTGAAAATTAGTAATTTTTAAAGTGGAAAATTTATTTTTGTAGAAGAGAAATTGCGGCATTTATTCCCTAAAGTAGTGGGATAAAGTGAAGAAATTGGAATCCTAACCACTGTGTGCACACCAACGAGCGTAAAAATCTTTGCAGAATTTGTACCCACAATGTGCAAGAGAACGAACACAACATTACGTTGGTCAAGATTCCCATCAGTCAGGGTGTACTGAGTGTTACCTCCATCGTACCTCAGCCTCAATCACCAGTGCGCAGAGCAAATATTGCATTTTTTCCACCCGACGCTACCCAAGGGCCGGCCGTTACCCTTACCTGAAATTTTGCATTTAAAAGACGTAGCGGCCTTTAAAGGATGTAACGGAGTTGTTAATTCAATATAAAAGTGCGGGGAAAAAGTTGCGATATGTTTTCATATTTTAGTAGAAAGCTTCCGAACAAGATTATATTCAATGAATGGTCAAAATATAGCGCTCAGGTGGTTTAATTCCTTTTGGCCTAGTCGAACTGGAGAAGTTCTGATGGGGGTTGCAACCAATGAACAAGAGGCCTCTGCCCGAGTATGTGAAGAACTTTTGTTTCTAGCATGGCGCCATGTTACAATGCAGAATGGCAGGGTCTCTGGGTATATTTCGAAGATCTGGAATGAATAAAAAAGTATTGTAAAATGGAACACAATCGTTTCTCGCTTTCAGAGTATCTTCGGGCAAGCTTGTTCATGCGAATTATATATACGCAGGTGCAGACCACAGTCGGAAGTCAGCTTTGTCTGGCGCAGCCGCCTGAACCTGTTATTTTTAACATGTTATCTATTGTTTTTTTGTTTCTTCGTCCTCCCAGTTTGGGCGTATCATAGGGGGTATGCTCGTCAAGGAGCTCGCATTCACACGGCGAGGAGACCGAACCGGTGGGTGGTTTGAGCCCAGCTCCCGGCATAACCAGGCTACCAGATGGTTCGAAGTCCACTTTCATCAGGAGTTGCCTTCTCTGACTTACAGTTTGTGTTATGTTGTCTCTGAAAAGAAAATACTCGGTAAAGCTACTTAGGTAGTCAAGTCTCCAGGAAGTCCATTATACAGAGTGATTCATGAGGAGTTACCGCCACTAACATGACATATTCCTTACATAATTTGGAACAAAATATTTCATATACACGTGTGTCCTATTCCCAATATTAACAGAGTAATTCGAATTTGAAAATTGACAAATATAATAATATGCCTTTCAAAAATAAATACAGTGATGCATTATCAGACCGTATTGTTTACAGTTGAGCATCACATTTGCGTATAACAAACTTGCAAAAGATGTTCAACATTGTTTCCGTCTACTTCCATACACTAGGCCGCACGCTTATGAACCGCACGTGTTGCTCTACGTAGCTGCAACCGGCTGTCTTTTATTTCTGTAGCGTCATGCATGATACGTGCAAGTAGTTCCTCACGCGTTTGTGCAGTCCTTTGGTAAACAATATCCTTCATCCATGCCGATACGCAATAATCTAGGCATTTCCAATTTGTCGAATTACTCGGTAAATATTGGGAATACGACCCGCATTTATATGACATACACTGGAGAGCCAAAAAAACTGGCATAGGCGTGCGTATGCAAATAACAGAGGTATGGAACCAATCAGAGTAGCGCGATGCGGTTGGCAGCGCCTATATAAGACAACAAGCGTATGGGAAGTTGCTAGATCGGTTATTGCTGCTACAATGACACGTTATCAAGATTTAAGTGAGTTTGAACGTGGTGTTATAGTCGGCGCACGAGAGATGGGACATAGAATCTCCGAGGTAGCGATACAATTTGGATTTTCGTGTATTACCATTTCACGAGTGTATAGTGAATATCGGGAATCCGGTAAAACATCGATTCTTCGACATCGCTGCGGCCGGAAAAAAGATCGTGAACGAACGGGACAAACGACGACTGACGAGAATCATTAAACGTAACAGACAGACAACCCTTTCTCAAATTGGCGCAGATTTCAATGCTGGGGCATCAGCAATTGCCAGCGTGTGTGAACTATTCAACGGACCATCATTGATGTGGGCTTTCGGAGCCGAAGGCCTACTCGTGTATCGTTGTTGACTGCATGACACAGAGCTCTACGCCTGGTCTGACGAGTCTCGTTTCCAATTGTATCGGGCGGATGGAAGTGTATGGGTATGGAGACATCCTCATGAATCCATGGACCCTACATGTCAACAGAGGACTGTTCAAGCTGGTGCATGCTCTGTCATGGTATGGGGCGTGTGCAGTTGGCGTGAAATGGGACCCCTGATACCTCTAGATATGACTCTGACAGGTGATAGATACGGAAGCATCCTGTCCGATCACCTGCACGCATTCATGTCCATTGTGCATTCTGACGGACGTGGACAATTCCAGCAGGACAATGCGACACCCCACACGTCGAGAGTTGCTACCGAGTGGCTCCAGGGACACTCTTCTGACTTTAGACACTTCCATTGGCCACCTAAATCACCAGACATGAAAATTATTGAGCATATCTGGGATGCCTTGCAACGTGCTGTTCAGAAGAGATCTCCACCGCCTCGCACTCCGATGGATTTGTGGACTGCCCTGCAGGATTGATGGTGTGAATTGCCTCCTGCATACCTTCAGACATTAGTCGAGTACATGCCACGTCGTCTTGCGGCACTTCTGCGTGCTCGCGGGGGCCCTACACGATATTAGGCAGGTGTACCAGTTTTTTTTTGTTCTGTAGTGTATTTTACTCCAAAAGATGTAAGGAATAAGTCCTGTAAGTGGCGCTAACTCCTCGTGAATCATCCTGTCACCTCTATATTCTTGTTAACGCCGTTTCGTTATTGTCATTTCGGAGTTTCCTAGGGTTTCGTTGTAACTTACAGCTCAAATTTTGTAGTAAAAATTTCTGGTATAGTAAGGCGTAGATCATATGTCAGAATATTTTTCATTAGACGACGATGAGTCAATGTTACGGTTGTATGCTCCGTAATCGTGTTCTCTTATTTATTAATGAAGAGAGAATAAATAACAGTGACATCAGAACACACATTTAGCCTATGACCTAGCACACGAAAAATTCGAAGAAAAATTCAGACGGTTTACTAACATAACTTTTCCATTCTCTCCCGCCTCTACTGCATAATAGAATGTTATCAAGGATAAGGGTGTGACATATGACTTAATACAACTTTATCTAAATGCGTAACACCTACTCACACACACACACACACACACGCACATATGGTGCTTGAGATTGAACTCATGATGTTCTAAATGCTGTTCACGATAAAGTGAGCACTGTTTGAAATAAACCTCAGAAAAATGCCACTGCTTCTACCTGCATATATTTAACGGGCATACTGAGTGGTATACACGGCCAGTGAAATTGGTAACGACGGAGAGAAAGTAGTTCCATTTCTTAATGTTGAATTAAAAGTGTCAGGTAAACATCTGTGAATGCTGAAATTATTTATTTTGTTTCCTGTTTTTAATGGATAAAAATGTAATAATAAGACAATTTGTAAAGTATTTACTTTGATGATTATTTCGGAGTTTCACTCTACCGACGCATGAATAGTTTTGAGGCCCATAACAATTTTAATTTTACATAAGATGGAAGAACACACAACGTGCCTACAAGTAGTTCTTAAGCAGGGATTTCAAAAGTGCTCAGTTTATCCTTAACAGCCTATAGTCAGCAAACAGGCATTGTTTGGCACTTGCAGTGTAGCTGGTTGGCAAATTTGCAGAGAGTATTTGAAAGACGTGTGGACAGACAGTACAGCGCCCGAGCCAGCCAGCTGCGTCTTTGACAACCAGCGAGAGGGCGCGCCGGATTGGATCCCGTGTGGTGGCCCCGCTGGTTAATTGGGTATTAACGTCGCAGGCAGGGTCTGCGAGCTGCTTGCTGCAGCGCCGGCGACATCTTTTGTGAGCATTAGAGTAGTAGCTCTCGTGGTAGAATGGAAGGACCCCCTTTCCCCACCACTGGCACTATTCCTTCTCTCCACACACACACACACACACACACACACACAGTCCGAATGGTTTTCATTCAAAGTCGCCACCGTTTCTGTGACGGTATGCTGAATTACGAGACTGTGGATTGGCGCTGTTCATAATTTCTGTTTCAGCTGACTGCTAATGTAAATCACGGCAAGTCGGGTGGTCGTGGCCTAAATAAAACATACACAAAACCCAGTCGCGTGTTTTTTTTTCCTCTTGTGTATCGAAAACTTTATATTTTAATACATGGAAAAGTTTTGTATGTGCGTGGTTAAATTTACGAAATAACTTATCAGACTGTTGTTATAGAAACAAAAAGCGTAGATAATATTTCTATAGGCTATTCATGGTAAAGTGAGCACTTTTTGAAGCCCTCTCATTTGGAATAATAGTAAATAAATATTGTTTATTGCAGTCTTATACATTAACTTTTGAGCTCGGTGAATATATACACTGTATTTATTATTTACATGGCAATATTTATTAAAAAATAGTGGTGGAAGGATAAAAATAACTGGTAGGAAAAATGTAACTAGGACCTCAAAATTGCTCACTTTACCGTAAACAGCCTATAAACAAATTCATCATGCGACGCTATATCGAGTTGTATTTCTACGTATTTCTATACCAGAAAGCTATTTGTATACCTCTGTGCCACAGTACATTACTTTTTTTTAAGTAAGTAGTGAGTTATTTCACGAAAGCACTTCTGAAAATATTCGGGTCACTGTGGTCGCGTGGCCAGTACCACAGAAAATAAGTACACGAATGTAGAAGCGAAACGGTGGCGTATATCGCGAACTCGAGTCACACTCCAGCAAAATGCTTTCACCGGCCAGCAACATGACGGAACATCGTTAGCCAGTCAGCGCTTGTCAGACAGCAGCCCGACCGGCAAGGAATCTTCTGCAGCACGCAGCAGACAGTAAGAACCAAGTTCCCTTCCCAGAAACTTGAGTTGCTAACTAGTGAAAGGGTAATCCCGCATCGAAGGAAACGCCACGCCATTCCACTTCTACGTACTTACCGATTCTGTGCCAGCACCAAGGCGATCCGGGCTCGTACTTGGCGGAAGCATGCTCGGAGTTCGATTCCCGGCGGGATCACTCCTGCCTGAGTTTCGTATGTGTATAACGTGGCGGACGTTGCCATTGTGTTTTCTCGGGGGTACT
>NQII01000119.1:1235718-1289901 GCA_002778355.1 Clitarchus hookeri | reverse complement strand
CCCCGAAAAAATCATTACATTTTGTTGTTGCTCCACTTCGCTGTACCTGGAAACGGGCGAGGTGGCACAGTTGTAAACCTTCGTACTCGTATTCGGGATGAAATGGGCACGAATACCGAACCGGCCATCCTGAATTCGGTTTTCCATGGTTTCCCGAAATCGCTCCAGACGAATGCTGAGGTGGTTCCTTACTAAAGGACACGGCAGGTTCCTTCTCCATTCTTGCTTCTCTGAGCAACTTGTTCCGTTTTTAATGACCTCGCTGTCGACGAGACTTTAAGCCCTACCTACTCGTAGGGCGTTGAGAAAGACTTCAGATGTTAAAACCGTTCCTACGTTATACCCAACTCCATAGCAATATTTTCATACTTACTTTCTGATAGCGTTCAGTACCCTCCGCAAGGGTCTGGCACAGGTATAACAGTTTTCATACCCATAGGCATGCCTATAATGGTAATAGATAGAGACCAGAAAAATTCGCGGATTCATTTCGGGACAAGCTAGAATTCAAAACACGTGTGTTAATAAAACTTCAGCCATTGGTCCACACAGTGTTTCACACCTCCTGGGGAGCGCTGGCCCAATCGTCGCATTCCACTGTGACAGCAGACAACCAATGCGCAGTTTATAACGGCATATTTGAGTATAAGACTGTAGAGTCTAGCTTGCAGGTCATTGAACTCGCGAATTTTTCTGGTCTATAGTAATAAAACATGTTATATTCACGGTAAAGTGAGCACTTTTGAAAGGCCTGCTGAGTTCTTATTTTCAGCCCGTTAGTTGCGTATCTTCCCGCATATCAAAATAAACATTGCCATCAACTGATGTTTACATTAGTGCGCCAGAAGACACCCATAACTCGATAACCCCAATCGTAATATCAAAAAACTCACTAAATGAATAAAAAGTATTGTAATAAATACTATAAATACATACCTGTCAATTTCTGTAAGTAATAATAGCAGAATAGTTAAACATGATTTTTTCTCCTGTTATATAAACAATAAGCCGTTTTGAATGTTCCTCTTTACAAAATGAATAGCTGAAATGCTCACCATTTAAAGACGCCATACCCATAAGAAAGGCGCGCTTTTAGAGAATACGGCGTATTTATTCCTTCATACAGAAGACGTGCCTTTAAATCATCGTTAAATTATATGAATATTATGCTTGGCACAATTTACCAGCAGAATTGAAATAAAACCGTTTTCTAGCTTAAATGCAATGAAGTGAAGTGTATTCGTATCTTAATATTCAATAGAATATCTTATTTAATTCCGTATTCATTGTGATTGCCAACATAATTGCATACGTGTATCGAAATTCCTATTGAAATAACGTAAGGTGTATTGCATAAATAACTCAGAAATCCATATTTTAATACAAAACTACACATGACGGGCGTTGCTATTGCCTTAAGTTATAAAAATAAATGCCATGAAACCCAATGGCATAACCTAATTGATCCACATTTCTACAGCATACTTCCACGGTAATATTTACCACTCGATGCAAGTTTCGTGGAAATTCGTCCAGCCACTCAGTTTTTAAAACACATTATACTAATTATACTTAGGCCCATTGCTTACGAAAATGATCATTTTTTGCTTATAACATTTAAATAGCTATACAGTTATCGATGTAACTCCACCGGAATACTTATAACACAATACCTAGTTGATGACAGTGTAGTTCATGAAACTGCATCCACACATTTAATACAGAATCTGATTTTTCTCCGCAAATTACCTACTTTGAAGGTTAGTCGTGGATGCCAGTACTTACCGGTTAATATATTGTCTTATACAAATTAAACAGTTCGGACAGACGTTATAACACTGTTTTAACGTATTCGTAATACTCATTAAATGTTCCACGCGCAGTAAAACCTTTTCATGGCGATGACATGTGCAAAGGTATCAACTTGTACATATATTGGCTACTGGGGAATTGCGTAAATACTAAATAACACACACGCGTATTTATTAAACCTTTCAGAATTGTAACAAATAGTGTTATTGTCACAAAACACACTCATCTTAAGTTTATTCAAGTTCATAATTAGTTTAAAATTGATACCGAATGAACTTACATATAAAAAGCACGTTTTCCAGTTCGGCATATTATGTGAAATTGGAAGAATTTCCGAGATAAGAAACTAGGTTGAAATACAGTATAAAGCAGTAACGAACACTGCCACTTCACTCAGAACAGATATAAAAATGTTATGTTTATTTTGCTAATGAATATTTTATTTTAGTAGTTACAAGAAACTGCTGCTTGAAAACACGTTGGTCGTGAAATGCTGTTTTGTTTATATTGGAGCACGAACAGAACAAAATAAAACAATGAGCCAGATAACTTGGACATTTTGTGAGGCAAGTGTTGACGTAAAAAAGTTAGAAACACAAATGTTTCACAGCCACGCCTGGTTTTATTCTTATTTGAATGCAACAAAAATAAACTAAATTGCAGCTTCCACAAATTTTTAACTTTACGACTAGTGAGGTGTTAAAACATGGAACTACTTCTCGTAGCTTGTTGCCAACTTAACTGTGAGTGTTGTGGTCATTGCTCACGTTAAAGTATGTGCAGTTACTACGGGCAGTGATTTTTTTCAAAGGTTGATTGCAAAAGTACTTACTTTATCGTGAACTATCTATAGGTGTGTGTATATGTATGTATATGTATATACATATACATGCTTATACATGCATAAGTGAACATATAGGCTGTTCACTGTAAAATGAGCACTTTTGAGGCCCTAATTACTTTTTTCCTATCAGCCATTCTTTGTCCTTCCACCCCTTTTTATAATAAATATTGCCATGTAAGTAATAAATAAAATGTATATATTTCACTGGACTCGAAAGTCAACGTCTAAGGCTACAATAAAATATACTTATTGAATATTATTCCAAATGAGAGGGCTTCAAAAAGTGTTCACTTTACCGTGCACAGCCTATACCTGCCCATATCGGCATAACAGAATATAGCAGAAATCAGGAATCGTTTAGGACTGACCAAAGCGTTTCCCAAATCTCTCTCCTCGCCATTACCCTCGTTTCCCACAAAGCGTGTCGCAACTGTAGTGGTGATTTTGCTCGCCGGAAAGTTCCGGGCCGGCAGATGCGCGCTACTACCCCTACACGCAGGTGGCACGATGTCATCACTCTCAGACAAGCTACACCCTCCTGCTCCTGGCTTTTCTCACCCCACCACCGTGAGTGACGCCTTCCATTTACGCACAACTTCGCCACACCCCTCCCCCCTTACACCAGCTATGCTGCTTCACCCCCCGAGGCGGTGTTGGCGAAGGTGCGGTAAATGGCCTCGTGTGGTCGGTGCTAGGAGGAACATAGCTCCCTTGTGCGACTCGAGGGAAGGATGGGTTGGCAAGCCCCGCGCTCCAGTCGCCGTTCATGTCCACGGAAAGACTCTGTTACATGCAGTACGGGGAGGAGCTTCCAGAAAATACACTGTGAAGAAAACTACACCGTGGTTGTGTAGAGAAGTGAAAACCGAGAAGAAAATACACGGATCGCCTTGTATTATGGCCAAGCGTTTGGTCGCAGTGGCCCCATGAATCTGGCTCNGCGTTTGGTCGCAGTGAATCTGGCTTATGATCGTGTGTGGGTCACCGC
This sequence comes from Clitarchus hookeri, assembly GCA_002778355.1. Taxonomy (NCBI): domain Eukaryota; kingdom Metazoa; phylum Arthropoda; class Insecta; order Phasmatodea; family Phasmatidae; genus Clitarchus; species Clitarchus hookeri. The sequence goes on along the minus strand of NQII01000119.1, from coordinate 1,286,257 downwards.
ACCAACTGCACAATACTGCTGTGATCAGGGCAGTAAATTATGCATTGAACCGTTTTCTTGTTAGTTTCATAATAGCGACAGTTATGTACTATAGCATCGTGTTATTTTGTGCCAGCTGTTATTCATTTTTAGAACAAAATTTGTGTTTATTTTGCCACAGACAAAACGTTTTGAGTGTATTACCTTAAAGTAACAAAATAACTATTTCGTATTTTATGTTAAACGTTTCTGCAGTGTTTAAGCAATCTGCACAATGTACTGCAAAGTTTGGTTTAGTCACCTAACTACATAATGCTTACTTTGCCCAACCATAGATACGTGTTTCCAACACAAGAAAAAGCTCATTCTCCAATCTATCCTGGTAGATGATCTAAGGAGTAGGTGGGGAGGGGGGGGGGGAGATAGAGGGCCCATATACATTAGTCTATATCCGTGCACGTGTTCGTATCATAGACTACATATGAGGTAGACCGCTTATTCGTCTTCTGCGCATGTAGCCAACATTGACCTACCCCAAAGGAACACAACTGTCAAAGTCACATGGTCAACAATGATGAACGTGTTTGTTTATATCTTAATTTTTAAATGACAACCACTGTTATATTAATAAAATACTTTTACCAATTTGAATTTAATCAAACAGCATTTCAAATTGGTTAGAGGAAGAATAAAACAATCTAAAAGCACTTGTTTACCAAGCAGTGTTTTAACATCAGGTCGAATCCGCGCGTTTTTACTAGCCGTATTGGCATTAAAGCAGTTCAATGTTGGGGCACGGAGATTGATTGTGCGCAGCCAGCGAGATCGTATACCACCTTGACGCGTTCAGAATCACGGTCTATAATCGCCATGTCCAAAGATATTTTATAAACTGCCACCAGAGCTCCGTGATTACAGAAAACTGAACGTTACTTTAAGTAACAGTTATTTCAGATATGTATATATATATATTTAACTTATTTACGTGCCGTGAAAATTATAATTTTAACAGAATGTATAAATTGTATTTTTTACACAATTTTGTTTTTCAAGGTAACGTAAGGCGTTTATTTTTGCGTAATGTAATTTATATTTGCATTCCAGATAGTAACGAATATCGTAATTAATTAATTATTAGTAGTGTGGGTGTTGAGTAAAGTATGGATCGTTATCTAGGGTTTATTTTGGAACTGACCGTTGACGCCTTTTTTCTACGTTTATATCATGTTTTGGATTTTTCGCGTGGAAACGTAAAATAAAACCGAAATATTATTTTTCATCTTACCATCGTAGAACACAGTTTGGCACAAAATGTTTGAAAGCTAGTGAATATTTGTCTTGGGAGGGTCACGTGCAACAATCAGCGTTGCCGTGAAGGGCATAGCTCGAGATAGCGCAGATGTAGTGAAGCGAGGTGCGTATGGAGCAGCGCCGGAATGCAAGGGTGGGGGGAAACGGGAGATAACCCGAGAAAACCCGCAGACCAGCCGGCATCGTCCGGTACGATTCTCACACGCGAAAATTCGAGAGAGACACAGTCGGGAATCGAACCCTATTCGCCTAGGTTGGAGGCGATAGCGCAGTTGTAGACTGACCCTAAATAGCCCCACGACTCTCCGTGCGCTGCACAAGTTGTCGTTACGTACACTCGCCAGAAACTGTGCTCCTGCCTACGATCTTATAAGGAAACGTCTGGACATTCGCCGGTTCTCATAGCTTAGAAAGCTGACACCCGTAATGACCGAGGCTAAATAATTCCCGTATTCCACGTGTCGTAATTGTCTGGTTTTCAACCGTGAGTTACATTTGTTGATAAATGTTCATTAATCTCATATTTAAAATATGATTAACATTGAGGGCTCGTTTAGAAATCAGCCCCTACATATTGGGTGACTGTCTAACAGGACTTTAGAGATTGGCAAACTCGGTGGTTTGTGTCTCGCTAATTTTGCCTACCTCCAAGTTATTTGACAGCCACCCTTATTTGTGGGGGGCTGTTTCCTCGCAAACGGAGCCGTTTAAAACAAGGCTACTTTTTTGTATGTTGTGATTAATTACACATTTTGTAATTTTAGCAAATACTCGAGGCTATAAAATTTATTTCGATATGAGAGTAGCAACTCCTATATTGCTTCTGGCTGGGGATGTTATTTACGATTACCTTTTCGGTGGTTGATGATCTTCGTTTGCTGATACATTGTGCGAATTAACATACGAGAACACGCGGTATTATTGACAGGTAAGGTAGTGTTGATAGATCGCAGAGGTCAATATGATATATGGGTGGAATTACAGCCCATCAGGTGGTTATTCCAGCCGGCTGCGCATACCATCCAGCTTTTTGTGAGGCATACGATGGAGCATTATGGCGGGGAGAGGGGACAATAGCTGACTGCTCCTCGTCCAAATAACTTGGCTACCGTGCATCGTCGCATCATATACTCCCCGACGATTGAGCTGTGCGCCAGCGGATAAAACGAACTCTATACCGAGAACCCCAAAGTCGAAGTTCTTTCGTCCTAACAACTTTTGCAGAATAAATAAGTACACAGTAGTGAAATGGCGTAGTGGTTGGTACCTTTGATGTGGGCATACTCATTTGTTGATATGTGAGAGGTCTGGAACGAGACTCGTGTCTGATGACTACTGCGTCTTGTGAAACGTTCCTTAATGGCTGGGCTGCCGGCTGGTAATTAAGTCACCATGCGCTGATTGGCCAACGGCTTTTCGACACGCTGTTGGCCAATGCTGCCATTTTGCTGGCGTGTGCGGCTGGAGTTCACGGTATGAGAGACTGTTTCATTTATGTATTCAAGTATTCTGTGACGTGAAGCTACCTTCAGCTCAGTAGATTACTTTATTGGTCCAACACGGTCGCACGTGCTGGTTCGGGCGCGCGTCACTTCGCCTAAAACGTTTAGCCTAAAATAGTTTCAAAAGTTACTTGGCCGAAAATAATTTGGCCAATTCTCTTGGCCTCAAATAATATGGCCTAAAGTAATTTGTCCTAAAACTCACTTGGCCCAAAATTATGTGTTATGAAGTCACTTGACCTAAAATTATTTAGCATGAAGTCACTTAGTCTAAAGTAATTTGTCATAAAAGTCACTTGGCCTAAAATTATGTGGTGTAAAATCACTTGGCCTAAAATTATTTGTCCTTAAGTCACTTGACCCAAAATTATATGACATGAAGTCACTTCACTTAAAATTATTTGGCATGAAAGTCACTTGGTCCAAAATTATTTGGCATGAAGTCACTTGACCTAAAATTATTTAGCATGAAGTCACTTAGTCTAAAGTAATTTGTCATAAAAGTCACTTGGCCTAAAATTATGTTGTGTAAACTCACTTGGCCTAAAATTATTTGTCCTTAAGTCACTTGACTCAAAATTATATGACATGAAGTCACTTCATTAAAAATTATTTGGCATGAAAGTCACTTGGCCTAAAGTAATTTGTCCTAAAAGTCACTTGGCCTAAAATTATGTGGCATGAAGTCACTTAGCCTAAAATTATTTCGCATGAAGTCACGACGTAAAATTATTTCGCATTAAGTCACTTGGCCTAGAGTCACCTGGCCTAAAATATGTAGTCTAATTTTAGGCCAAGAGGCGGGTAGCCACTGATACAAGGGGCGGCGAGCGTAGAGCACAGTGGTTCAGAGGTAGTGACTACCTCGGGTCGACAGCTGCGGCCTGGAGAAGAGCAGTGAGTTGTTTGCCAAGTCCGGAGCCCGCTGCCCTCACCCCAACCCCGTCGTCACCGACGAACCACCCCGGCAAGTCGGGAGTCATTAGCGCCCTAATTGCTAATTAAATAAATCCTGCATCTCGCCCCCTTCCTCCCTGCTGCAGTTCGCTCCCCCCGTCCTGTCAGGGTTAATTTCCAATCATATTACTCGTTGAGTAAGGATACCCTAGCGGGGATATGCGTGTATTAAATTTCCAGTCAGTATTTTCAGGCGTAGATTGGCTTGTCGCAGAGATATTGGTCGGTGTTCTGAGTCATTCAGCGGGCCAGCCATGTTGATTTTACTGAAGGGTAGCAGCTTCTTTACTCTGCTGTTTGCTTCTCTTTCATGCGTGCTCTGCTTCACAATCGGCGGGGACAGGCTAAGGCTGGTCTCACACTGGAACTGACTTGGTCGTGCGACTACGTGCGTTTAGATCAGACCTGTGACTCGTTCCCAGAAGGCTCGGATATTTGTGTGATCGTTGCACTACTTGTTCAGTATTTTGATGAAGTGGTGAAGGTTTTTTTTTTTTTTTTAGTAAAATCATGGACACGGAAAAATTAATTCTTCTTATTCAAGAAAGAGAGTGTTTGTGGAACCAGAAAAATTGAAAATTCCTATTCTAGAGATGTTCAACTGCGTATTTGGAACGAAGTTGCCGAAGAATCAAAGATGAAAGGTGCGTATTAAATAAATATGCGTATAAATATTTTTATTCAGTTTAATTAAATTTACGTCAACAATTCTTGGATTTCGTAAAGATACATGAAGGTACCTACTTATGATTATACTAGCAAACAATGAACTTAAAGTTAAGAACACCCGTGCATATGTTTCTGATAAACGTAGACAAAATTATAAATGATTGTTTACAAAAAAATTCTTTAATTGTTCTCGAATATAATATGCTCTTCTAGCAGCACGGTTTTCACCCAAAGTACTTGCTCGATTAGTGACTAGGTTTTGTTGAGATCCGTTGGATGTGGGTCCAAAGTTCAAAGGTACACCCTCTCTATCAATAAAAAGGCTATGAAGCAGACATATACATTTAATGATAGAATAAGCTCGTTCGGGCTCAACTTCGATGGCTTTAGTTAACAGTCTGCACTTGCTGGTCATTATGCCAAATTCACACTCAACGACTTGTCTAGTCAGTGATAAACGTTCATTGTAAATATTTTGTTCACGTCCTGCATTTTTTCGAGGGTGCATTAGGAATGTTTTTAAAGGGTAGGCCTCGTCTCCTATCATTACATGAGGTAAAAACAGTTCAGTACCAGGTAACTGCCGCTCAGAAGCAACATTGAGGGAACCATTTTGTAACATTCTTGACAAATTTGAATTCGAAAATATTTCACCATCACTTTCTTTAACGTACGCCCCAACTTCCACTGCTATAAATTTATAGTCTGGACGAACAACAGCTCGCAGAACAATATAAAAAAATTGTTTATAATTATAATGTAAGCTGCCCGAGTGTGAAGGGGCTTTAATACGAATATGTTTCCCATCGATGGAACCAATACAATTTGGGAAATTCCATCGCTGCCAAAACCCTTCTGGTCTCTTCATTTGATGGGAATTTCATGAGTATTTTCACCAGTTTTCCCCAAATCGCCCTGCACGTTTCATGCACAATGCCACCAACTCCATTGTTAGCGATTCGGAAAGAATAGCCAATAGCTTTGAAAGATGATCCCGTGGCCAAATACCTGAAACAAAAAATGTTTTTTTTTTTCAGTTGAAGAAGTTAAGAAGAAATTGAGAGGTTTACGAGACATATTCAGAAGAGAATACAAAAGAAATACTACGCATAGGTCTGGTGACCCAGGAGAAGAGTANCACCCAAAGTACTTGCTCGATTAGTGACTAGGTTTTGTTGAGATCCGTTGGATGTGGGTCCAAAGTTCAAAGGTACGCCCTCTCTATCAATAAAAAGGCTATGAAGCAGACATATACATTTAATGATAGAATAAGCTCGTTCGGGCTCAACTTCGATGGCTTTAGTTAACAGTCTGCACTTGCTGGTCATTATGCCAAATTCACACTCAACGACCTGTCTAGCCAGTGATAAACGTTCATTGTAAATATTTTGTTCACGTCCTGCATTTTTTCGAGGGTGCATTAGGAATGTTTTTAAAGGGTAGGCCTCGTCTCCTATCATTACATGAGGTAAAAACAGTTCAGTACCAGGTAACTGCCGCTCAGAAGCAACATTGAGGGAACCATTTTGTAACATTCTTGACAAATTTGAATTCGAAAATATTTCACCATCACTTTCTTTAACGTACGCCCCAACTTCCACTGCTATAAATTTATAGTCTGGACGAACAACAGCTCGCAGAACAATATAAAAAAATTGTTTATAATTATAATGTAAGCTGCCCGAGTGTGAAGGGGCTTTAATACGAATATGTTTCCCATCGATGGAACCAATACAATTTGGGAAATTCCATCGCTGCCAAAACCCTTCTGGTCTCTTCATTTGATGGGAATTTCATGAGTATTTTCACCAGTTTTCCCCAAATCGCCCTGCACGTTTCATGCACAATGCCACCAACTCCATTGTTAGCGATTCGGAAAGAATAGCCAATAGCTTTGAAAGATGATCCCGTGGCCAAATACCTGAAACAAAAAATGTTTTTTTTTTTTCAGTTGAAGAAGTTAAGAAGAAATTGAGAGGTTTACGAGACAAGGTTTACGAGACATATTCAGAAGAGAATACAAAAGAAATACTACGCATAGGTCTGGTGACCCAGGAGAAGAGTACNAGGTTTACGAGACATATTCAGAAGAGAATACAAAAGAAATACTACGCATAGGTCTGGTGACCCAGGAGAAGAGTACGTCCCTAAATGGCCGTATTACAAAATCATGATTTTTTCTGAAAGATACAATGAATTCAAGAAACTTGAAAGGTAGCATTCCATCTGAAGTGGATGAAGCTGATGAGCCAGAGTCCGACCTTGTACGCGATTGTCCCACAGAAGATGACTTTGGAGCCGCATCACAACGTTGGTCACCGTCACCACAAACCCAAACACCCTCAATCTCTCGGCGTGTTTTCAAGTCACCAGCAAAGAAGGTAGNCGTTGGTCACCGTCACCACAAACCCAAACACCCTCAATCTCTCGGCGTGTTTTCAAGTCACCAGCAAAGAAGGTAGCCGAGCGGCAGAGGGAAGCACCTAATTTCGACGACAAACTCCTCCAAATCGAGGGAGAAAAGCTAAAACTTTTCAAAGGGAATATAGAGGATAGCGAAATGCACTTCTTGAAGAGTCTGCACCCTTTCCTGAAACAAATACCCCCTGCTCATCAGCTGGCAGTGCGAGCTAATATAATGCGAGCTTTGATGAGTGATGAGGCCACTCCACAATATTCACCGATGCCATCCTTCCAGTCATCGGGTGATGATGAATTGCGAAGTGAATGTTCATCCCCACTAGGTCCAACGTACGCGGTCCTACAAAACACTTCTGCAACGCCTACACCACCTAATCAGCAGGGGCGTCTTGCATTTATTAAATATTTCGATCCTGCACTTGTTAACACCTTGAACAATGAAGCGCGTCACTAAATTTGTCGGTGTCCAACTTGTACTTATTTTTTCAAAACCCAATAAACCGCACCATTTTTACATGTTTATACACACATTTTTTAATGTTTATTGTTTATGCTTAGTTCCAAGAAATGCTTCTTTATTGACTACTCTCCTCAGCGTATCAGCCAAACGCTCTTTAGGCGATATCACACGGCGGAAATTGCTGTGTTTCGACAGCTCAGGTTTGACTTTCTCCAGAATATAGTTGAAAGTGTCCAAACGCATATGGAAGTAGTCGAAGAATTTCTCGGGATGATTCTTCAAATCATCCATTAAATGGTGAAACTCGCCATGCTCTTCTCTCGTCATGACCATCTGGTTAACTCGTTCCGTTCTTCTTGAACGTCTTCTTCTTTGCCTCATCAACAAGCTACTACTTTCAAACACGTGAAACAACCNACTCGTTCCGTTCTTCTTGAACGTCTTCTTCTTTGCCTCATCAACAAGCTACTACTTTCAAACACGTGAAACAACCCATTCATCCCAAGTATTCGAATTCGAAAAACACCCACAAATTTAATACAAACGGAATCAAACTTCAACACAACCNACCATTCATCCCAAGTATTCGAATTCGAAAAACACCCACAAATTTAATACAAACGGAATCAAACTTCAACACAACCACCTCCTGTGAAGGACTAACGACTCCGACAAGTATGCTCCAATGTGAGAGCTCAAGTCGTACGACCAAGTCGACGATAGTCGTCCATAGTCGGCAGTCGTACGTCGTCGGTTCCAGTGCGAGACCAGCCTAACGCGTGGGCCATTTATCGCGCACAAAAATTTGTCTTGTGTGCAGGTACCATTGCAAGAGCGGAGTTGAAAAATAGTTGGAAAACAAATGTGCCGGACATTTTTGCGGGGTCAGTAGTTCAATTCACCCAGACCCCGGACATTTTTCATGCCGTATAATCCACGTTTCCAAACATCCCGTATTATTAAATTATTTGTTGACATCATTCTTTCATGTGGTTGTCGCGGTTTGACTAATATTTTTTTCATTAACTTTAACGATGTTTCAAAATATCGTGCCTCTTGATATAAATGGCTATCATAGGCCGTGTTTTCTGTGAACTACTTTCAAGCCATACGCGGTAAACAAAATCGGAACTTTTAACACAAAAAACTATTTCGCGTGTAGGTTTGCGTTAGTTGCACGGAATACTATTATAAACTTAAACGTGGAGTTATACTTAAATGTTTGGTGCAGAGTGTATAATTTAAATCAAAATATACCTTTTTAGTGTCAACTTATGAAGGTTTTATTTGAAATGATCACAACTGCTGTTCCAAAGAAAAAAATTATACATTTTAAATTACTGTTTTCTAAAATTGTTTTTTTTTTTTNATGATCACAACTGCTGTTCCAAAGAAAAAAATTATACATTTTAAATTACTGTTTTCTAAAATTGTTTTTTTTTTTTTAATCTGTAGCTTATTCCCCACAAGGGTGTTGTCATTGAATGGTTTTCGTTTCAACTTTGATCTGTTATCGTCATTGCAAATTATAGAAGTGCCCTTGTAAAGAGTGTATGCAGCACATTTCTTATAGACTGAAATATTTGTGTTGTAGATACTNAAATTATAGAAGTGCCCTTGTAAAGAGTGTATGCAGCACATTTCTTATAGACTGAAATATTTGTGTTGTAGATACTTTATTGGTATTAGTAAAATATATGCATAGAACTACGAAGTGTGGAACTCCTATACATAAATGATAAGCTTATGTATTTCATACATTTAAACATTAAAAAATGTCTAGCTGCAGCTCAAGCTGAATAATCTGGTGCAGATAATAAATAAGTAAACTTATTTTTTAGCCCGAGGTGCCTCATTACGGCTTCCTTAACATACATGTATTGTGCAGCATTTAAAATGGAATGAGTCAGTCAGAAAAGTTAATCAATTTGTATTTGATTTTTCATAATATGTTGGATGTTATTATTAAGAATGTTTCAAGCATAATCTGACATGCCTATATCGCGTTCGAAGCAGCATATTAAATATAAGTGATACATTTATTACCCTCCTCCTTTCCCTTCACAATTACACTCGTGAAACAAAATTTCCAAGGCGATGCCCATCATATGAGGCGCAGTAGTCGTGTTCCGCAAACGAAAATAATCAGTAAAATATTGAAAAATGTCTGTAAAATCGTATGTTATTAAAATTTGCTGTTTTTACAACTACATTAACAAATGCGTGCCACATTGCCTTTACACATCTAGTTCTCCATCAACATTTTTAGTTTTGTCCGTGGAAAAATTGCAATGTTGTAGGTATGTAAATGGATAAACTGTGTGTGTTAAAAAANAACATTTTTAGTTTTGTCCGTGGAAAAATTGCAATGTTGTAGGTATGTAAATGGATAAACTGTGTGTGTTAAAAAAATAAAACTTCTGCACATAATAGAACAGGTTTTACAATGTAATATCCACACCATTGATATGCACGCTAAGTNAAAAAAATAAAACTTCTGCACATAATAGAACAGGTTTTACAATGTAATATCCACACCATTGATATGCACGCTAAGTATACTTCCCTGAGTTCTTTTATCCAAATTCTCTTGAAAGTCAAACTTGGTCGTTTTAGACGGGGTGCTTTGGTAACTAGAGCGTTACGTTGGTCTCCGTTCTCATGACTGCAGTTGTAAATGTACCATAAGCGATTCACAGCGCTGGAGAACAGTCAATTTAATGTAACTTCATGCTTTGCCACTTCAGTTTTACGTGTATTTCACGACAATAATCACGATCAGTAAAAATTTTCATGAATTATAAAAATGACTACTTGTTTCGCTTCAGGTATGCAGTCATCTTGCGTGGTGGTACTGCTCATTACTGGAAACAAGAGTCAGAGCTGCTAAAGGCAAACATTTTACGTAGAATCTTGGGATGTATCCCTCTTGGCACCCCTGGATCGCATATACAAATCCAAGCCATTCCACTAAATGCTCCAAAATAGGGCCGCATTCCTTGGCGTTCTTCTACAGATGCTATTGTCACTTCAGATGCTATTGTTGAGTTGCCCCGAGTCGGGTGTTCCTTCTACCTGGCCCTTCCGTTCTCCGCATACCTTCCTTCGCCATTTGACACAAGTAGGTTGGCCAACACTCTCAAACAATCCTGGGGATCAAAAGAATGCTGTTTTAAACTTAAGTTTGGGTACTCAAATTACATTTTAACATGTCAGTGCTCAACCTCTCCTTTTATAGACAATCGAAACTAACTTATTTCTACTTTCTTGTTTTTTTTTTATATTTGTTACTATCTGACCTCGAACTTCAAGTACGCCTCATTGATTCACGATGAAGTTCTTTTTATACATATCAGCCACAGCATTCTCTTTATAATTTTGAGCACATTTGCTTAAGTGTTTGGAAGGCGTGCGTATGTAGCTTCCTTTGAAGTTTTGGCGCATTCGAACACAAATATTTCGAAAGTTTTTTTAATGATATTTCTTTTGTGTTTGTTAACTTTCCGAAATATCGTATCGTCGTGTGCCGTTTTCATTCCTGCTCGGCGGACAATCCTGATCTAGTTGGTAACTGTTAATTATGCACTTTTGAAAATCCTGCCCGGTAGTTTCCTCCGAATCGTTATTTATTTTTCCGCCAAATGTAAAAAATAACTAGAGTCCATGAGTCGATTGAGTGATCTTGTGAAGTTGGTACAGATTTAAATTTAAAATAACCCGTTTTTAGCGGCTACTAATTTAAACACTGCTCTTGTAATACGATTTCAAAGCATAGAACTATTTTCGCGTATTCCCTGCAAACATAACCGTGGATATGTCAGTAACTGCCAGTGTGGTTTTAATANCCCCCCCCTTCTGAAGATTCGTTTCATAAGTGTTCATGTTACTATTAATCAACAGTTCCATAGCCGTCTCTAATAGAAGACCGCGGCCTTCGAAGTGGCAACGCTGGATACCCCCCCTTCCAAACAAAAGGTATACATACCCCCTTCACTATCGCTCCGCGCTGCTCATTCAATGTTCCTATTACATAGTCAGTTGTTCTGAATACAACACAGTGTTTTTTTTTGTTTCGAGGAATCAATTGTGTTTATAAATGTACTCGAAATAGAGATTCGCGTTTATCATTAATATATAATAAATACCGTTGTTTCACAACTGTCGTGTATTTTTTAAATTGCGCGAACTTTTGAGAAAGTTGCTTTTAATCAAGATGATTTGCAGATGTATATACTTGTGAGGCGAAAAAAAATGATTTCAATTATTTGTTTAAATAACGAACTGTATTAAAATTCGAAATTAGAGCACTGCATAAAGTGAATTTTTAAAAAACTTTAGTTCCAAAGTTAAATTCGTTATCTTTTAAAGTCTCCCCTTGTTACGTGAAACAAATTCTGCGTGAGATATTTGTGAGTAGATATAAAACATTTTCATAAGGCATTAAAATTTAATTATTCTAACTTTAAGCAGGCTAGAAATATTGAAGAACCGACGCATTACATTAATCATACATTTTCATTTCAAAAATTATTTTTATAAGGTTGCATAACAAGCATTATAAAATAATGGTTATTATCCTTGCATTATTTCTATAAACAAGCGAATACGTCCTTTTTTTACTGTAATTATTTTAAATAATGTTTGTCATTATGGATATAATTTTATCTACAATCTCTTTCTTGGCTACGCTGACTACTTACTATTATTCTAAAAATGATTTTTGGTACATTGTCAAAATCTTTTTTAAACGATAATTATGGTCATTTTTGCGGAAAATACTCCAGTTTTGAAAGGTTTACATGAAAATGGTGTCTTGAAAATGAAGCGAAGTATTGTCATTTGTCCTTCGATGTACTCTCTCCTTTATTTAGGGAATTTATTTTTTTACATGTAATTTTTGATTTATATGTGTTCGTAAGTTTGAAAATACACACTAAACTGCGTCATTAATTATTCCGAATTATTTCCGTCCTATTTTTGTACCTTCCATTTTTATTTTTATTTTTTACCAAAAAATAACTAACAAAAAACAAAACAAAATGCAAATCACTTTTTTAAAAATGTTTGAAACATACCACTGAGCTGCTGTGAGGTGCTATTGTTTCCTTGGGATGGCACGAATCCATTCAAACGCCGATCAGAACCGCTTTTTATTTTGTAGTACTCCACCTATCCTTCTAATGTTATACTTGTTTTATAGTTAATTTTACACGTGGGCACTACCCAAGTATTAGGGCGTTTTACCAATACGTCACCTAGCATTGTACACTTCAAATAAGTTCGTAAATGGACGGAAAACAGCAACGCGTGGGCTTCTCGCCATTTAATTCCACGTTGTAAAAGCCCAGCACTAACCCTTACGTGCGGTGTTGACAATTCTCACTCGCAGCGGCCTGCCACTACAGGCGGTTATGGCAGTACCCATATGTGGCTAGTTATTAAAACGCTATATTTTTTACAGATTTCATATTATTTTCATATTATAATGAATTGTTTATGTTTTTGAGTGTAACATAATACGCGCGTGCACAAATATACTTGGCAGAAACGGGTAGTTTATATCGATATTCATAATGCTCTATGCCATATATATTTCTGTGTATAACATAATGCGCGAGTGACAAATATCCTCTGCAGAAACGGGTAGTGTATATCGATAAGCATAATAATGTGTGCCAGTTCAGTACCTGGCAGTGTTTTCTGCAATTATAGTGTTTTTTCTTTGTTTAACCACTCGCTTGTTTTGTATTTACTTGACGAATTTTATTTCGGATTAACCATGTGTGTTTTGTCGCCGACTGTGTACAAAAAGCCAGGACTGTGAAGTCCGTTTTGTTCCGCTCTAGATCCTCTGTGAATTTTCCGATGGTTTCCAACTCTGGTGAAATAATACCGCATAAATGTGTCTGGCAAGTTCATTAGCCAGATTAATTCCGTTTGTAGGTTTTATATACAGCAGCTGTCATTAAAGTGAGAAAAATTCCTGCCTCTCTATAGATTATTTGTTAATGCTACAAAATATGTGTTGGGCTCGCCTAAACTAAATAATGTAATTTTTTTATTTAATTTCTCTGTTTTAGAAAAATCTGGAAAATTTGTTGCACTGTTACTTTATTTGCGTCGGTTGATTAGAATCGCTTCAATTACCGTAAAGGAGTTTTTAATAAAACGTTCTTTGTATTCGTTTCTAATCCAAACGTGCATTTCCCCGGAAGTCGTTTGCCACACAAAATTTCTCTCCTACTGGATTTTTTACTAAAGTTGTTTGTTATGTAGGTTGTGTGCGGTAAAGTGAGCACATTTTAAAACCCTATCAGCTGGCATAATTAAAAAAAAAAAAAAAAAAAAAAAATTGTGGTTTCAGACGTAAACTTTAAAGGTCACTTGGCAATTTTCATATTAACGATTTATTGGCGAATCGATACAAATTAGCTGAAAGAAGTTTTTAAGCATGGCATTAAAAAAAGTGCTCACCTTACCGTGAACATCCTATAATGTATTTTACCCTAAATAAGTTTGCCCCTATGTCGTTGGCGCTTTTGCCTTTCACATTTAATTCATCTTTAACGTTCAATGATGGCGTTTGGCCTAAATACGTTTGCCCTAAAAGTGCGTCTCCTCTTGCAAATCCCAAAGCCAATGCAACATGCGTTTGTTACCCATAGCTACGTGTTTTACCGTACGGGCGTTTAACTTGAAATCATTTTCTCCAGAGTTTACTTTCCCTAAAGTCATCGACGCTAATGTTCGGAGCAAACTGCGTACACTGGATACACGTGGACCTGTTTACAAATGTTTGCACTAACATAGGACACAGAGATTCAGAGATATTTCCGCGCAACAAGCCGAACATCCACGACTGAAGTGGAGCTCTCACCAGCCGTTGGAACTTTTATTGCTACACGGGTTTTTGTCCCGTAACATGACACTTTTGTCGCCACGCTTTATTTTCCGCCCGTTTTTTTTTTTATTTTCCCGGGTCGTGTTTTTGTTTTCCGAAGCGTAAAGAACACGGAGGGATGAAAAGTCCCGCCCATGGGATTTCATTTCGATGAAGTGGCATTATTACCTCGTCTGGACGCAATATAGTGCTGGGAAGGGGATGGGGCCGTTATTATAGGTTCCGGAACGATGTTTGTAGAGATTATCTCGCCTGCTTGATGCGGGGTGGGGGATGGGGGTTGATATCCAGGAGCCGACATCAAGGGGAGAAGTGGACAGTCTTGGTTTGCGTCCCGAAACATTTTGAGAGGGCGCGGCCGCCCTGCCCCGCTCGATCCAATTTTCCGAACCGCCAGTTATTGAGTCTGGGAGGCAGAGGGGCGCGAGAGCGCAGGCGTGTACCTACATATTGCTGGATCAGGAGATCCCTCAGGGAAGAGGTCATAAAGAGGGAGGAAGAAGTAGGATTTGTGCTGACGCCGCTCCTACCATACTCCACTTCCATTTCTCCCCCGGCGTGCTAGAGTGGACCAAGTCTGATACTTATGCGCCGCTCGCCATTACATGCCTTCCTTACGGACTTGCTTTCTTCACTCCGTAGTTTGAGGTTGTGCTGAGTAAAAGGTACGAGCAAAAAAAAAAAGCTTATTCTTTGCCGTCCAGCGACTAGTGTTCAGCAAGCACTGCTCGGTGATGAGTTGAGAGTTCGAAGATTTTGGTCGGCGCTTAACAACGAGGTCTTGGAGCGCCGTTGAGGGCAAAACGAGGCGAATATGAAGCAGCGACGGAATGCAGGGGCGGGGGAAACGGGAGTGCCCCGAGAAAACTCGCCGGCGAACGGCAACGTCCGTCTCGTTTCCCAGATACGAAAATCCGGGTGAACCCGCCGGGAATCGAAGTCGGTTCGCCTTGGTAGAAGGCGAGCAGTCTGACCACTTCACCACCGCGGCCCCTTGCTCGGAAATGATAATCCCCAGGACGAAACTGCTCTTGGTTGTTCCTTAGTCTACTGGCAATATTCTGCAGCTGTTATGTCATGCCAGCGCATTCAACAGTGCTTTCTCTTCCACCCAAAACATGCATTGATGTTGTGGGTTCGGTTCTGACCAGGTGCACTGAGGCATTGAGTAATGACTGAGGGCTGGTTTCTCCCTGCTGCCCCTCCCTCCACAACGTTCTTCCCGCGCTAATTAGGGAGAGAAACTCCTAGTTGCGCACCTCCCCACTTCCCACTCGTTAACTAGTCATTTTGCAAAAACTACCTTTTCGCACTTTGATCTAGCTACAAGCTAGTATACCTCATAGTCCCGTACAGTTTTCTTTTTTTTTCATTCAGGAGTAAAATAAATATATTAGTATTATCACGTGTAGACTTTAACCAAACGAAAATTTTAAGACCCCCTATAAATAGCCCACTGTTGTCTCCAATGTATGGCGGCGACTGCAAAAATATATAGTTCTTATGGTCCATACTAGGTATGGCCTTCAGAGAAGACCGCCGAAACTCGCAGTGCGATTATTGACTTTTTACAATATAGTAACCGAGGATTAAACTTTGTATATCTGAACTGTGCATTTGTTTGTTTATATATAAAGCCAATCAATTTATGACATAGTTTGTAGAGGTATTTATATCCCCACTCCGAACAAAACAGAGTCGTGGCGGAATGAAGGGGTTCCTGAAGGTTCTCGCATACGTTGTGCGATAACAGTTGCTTTCCAGCGCGTTAGAAATACACGTTTTTAAAGATGAATTTCTAAAAATATATCGGAAATGTGTTTTCTGACGAAATGAGCATACATTGCAGAAGAGTCGCAAGTACAAATATCAATTTTCAAAAGATACGCTGCGTGATGAAATCATTTTTTTGGAACCTTCCGCCGTAGTTTGATTTTCGCACTACTTTGTGCGAAAACGTGTATGTGCGAAGCTTGTGTATAGGTACTGTTGTACTGAACTTTGTCGCAGATTGCCACAATACAATGTTCTAGAATCCACTTCACTTTTATCGCGAGATTGTGGGCTGCACGACGAAAAAACAGGACACCAGTGCCCTTACGTGTAGAGGTGATGGGGCATGTGACGCACATGCCATTGTCACCCTAAGCGCACAGGCGTTTCGCAAGAGTAGACTGGCTGCAGAACGACGGGTCTTGAAGCTTTTCAGAGCGATATGAATAATGCACGTAGGCATTACAGGAAAGCAATGTTTTTTGTTTGTAACAACTCTCCGCGTCCGTAGTACCTGCAAACTGTTTACGTAAAAAAAATATCGTAACCGTTGGAAACTCATACTTCTGTCTCGGTTTATTGTGCAAAAAATATTTATTCGCTTTTTGCACAAGATGCTTGTGAAAACTATTAATTTCGTGTTTGCGTGTAAATGGTGCTGGCAAAATGAGGCGTTTTCTTACTTGTGTGTGCCCCGACTGTTGGAGAATGTCCCTGGCAGACTGACGTGATATATCTTTTACATTTTCTTTGTATTGATCACACGGTGTTAAATATAAAGGTTTTGATGCATAATTTGTTTTACTTTACCAGTTGACACCATACTTTATCTAAGAAATGTACATAAATACTAAGTTGCTGAACTCAACAAGTGAAAATTATGTGGAGGAATTACATGGGCGAAAATCCTATAAAAATAGTCGGCTACTGTTCACACTGAAAGACCGTGATTTTCCTGCAAACTGTCAAACATGTTAAGAAAACATAATCATAAGCTGAGAGGTACCATAAGTGTTTAAACCTAACAGTAGCTTAAATATTTTGGAAAATCTCTTTTCACCAGAAAATTGTCCAATAAAGCACCATCTGTATATACCAGCCACAGGTTCCATCGTAGTAGGTGTGTTGTGCATTATACACATGTTTTGAGTCTCACTTAGTAGGAAAAACATTAAACAGTGCCCATAATTGCTTTAGTACCTTTGACATCTAGAATGTTATTTGCGAATGGAATCACCCTTGAAGTGTAGTACAGTATTATCGTACAGAGCATCCGATTTTTTGTTCTTCAGAAAGCACAGAAGTAACCAAAAATAAGCTAGCAGCAACAATTCAAATTATACGTTCTTGTGTGATCAAATGTGTAAAGCTAAGACACGATGGCTTCGCGGCCAGAGGCTGACGTTATGCCGTATCGTGTGGTTCGGAAGCCGTTGTGGTAACCAGTCACCCCGGAGTGACGGCGGTGTTCATCGGATTGCTGACTTATATTAGTTACCAAAGGCGCGATTCTTATTCCCTTTGCCACTTACAGGGGAGCCAATTTATGTGAGTATTGCTAGCCGAGCATAACGGAGTTTACGAAAACCTGATATAGTCTATTCGCGGTTTCTTCACACTTTTTGAATCAAACATTTTGAAAAATAATCCGATGTATGACGTATGTAGTTATTTCCTAAATATGTCATGTATCACACGCGTTTTATACCTCTGTTAATATAAAAGTATGTTTTTTTTGTTAAATTGAAGTTTTACCTATATTTAATTTATTAATATTTATAATAAACATGAATAAAATTAGCGAGAAAAAATTTGTGTTGGTAGTGCCTAGTAAGAAATAGTTCTCATGCAAAATATTATTACAACTGAGTGCATACGAATTCGGTGCGTTGTCGTTTCGTGTAATTTTCTCGACTTGGTTAAGCTTAGTTTGCACGAGGCGTAGGAATATCCTGGAAGTAGAACTTTAGCAGGGCTTCAGACAAGTGTGAAGTAACCGTGAGTGGAGTATAGGCAGGTGCCCACCACACTTGTTGCCATGGCAACTCACAGCTCGCTTGTTGTTCGCACGACGTACTTCGGCTCTCAATAAGCGGAACAAATGAGCGGGGATCACGGCCCTGGGTGGAAATGACTGCCTCGGCCTGGCCAATCAGCTGTGTTTTTGTGCCCTGGCGGGACGATTCTTGTCGGAGAAGACATCGGCGCCATTAATTTGACACGCGACGTCCTGGGAGAAGCCGCGGGCGCCGCTGTAATTGCGTTAGCAGGGGGCGGACACCGTCAGATGTCGCGGCCGACGACGTTCCGTTAACTCTTACAGCCGCGGCTGCTGCGAATTCGCCGGAATGGATGCCGTAACTGTTTTCATTATTTTGAACTGTCTGAACATGCCAGAGTACACAGATTTTTGACACATTTCCGGGTTAGGGTAATTAATTCATTTTGACTCTTTCAGGAAAGCGCATACTTCGTCAGTAATTTATTTATAACGTTAATGTAAACAGACATCGACGTTGTCAGCTTATAATTGTTGTAATGTGTTATTTCTTATGGCTTATTACTGTCGCATGCTTAGTAAGTGATGTCTGTTAATGATTTGGACAATGCATGATACTTGGCGCGGTCGTAAATTATGTTACATTGATAAATTAATTTGTTAGAATTCATCACGTCTTCTGTGGCACATATCCTAACGATGTGTCAAATAATAGTTATAAACTCCATAGTTAGTTAAGCTAACCCCAGCGAGTTTTCGCTAGGAGTAGATATTTTATTTGAGAGTTTTTATAAAAGTCTCCGACTCAGATATTTTTAAAAAGTAATGGGAATTTCGTTGCTAAGAGTGAGTGAATGAGTGAAGAGATTTGGGTGGCTGTTAACATCGGGGTCTTTAGAGCCGATGAATGTGAAGCGAGGTGAATATGGAGCAGCGCCGAGAAAACTCGCCGACCAGCGGCATCGTCCGACTCGATTCCCAAATGCGAAAATGCGGGAGCGACCCCGCCGGGAATCGAACCTGGTTCGCCTAGGTGGGAGGCGAGTCGTCTAACTACCACAACACCGCGGCCCCTCGTTGCTAAGACATTCGTCTGTTAAGGTGGCCGTCTGACTGAAGGGGTGTTTTGCGTGTCCGAGGCGTAGAAACTCGGGAGCGCTATTAGTGACACAGGATAGCATTCTTAAACATTTCGTTTGCTGTCCCGCAAAATCCTCGCGTATAAGATGGGACTGTCTCTAAGGGTCTCTTAAATATCTCGTAAACAGAGCTTGAATATATGAACGAAGTTTGCGTGTTCCTTTTTCACCAGGCGTTTGAGAGTCCGATGTTTGGAGGCTAAAAATGCAAAGCACGTTTCCAGATATCGGCAGTTAGCGACAAGGTTTTAACTGAAATTTATTCGCCGAAGAGCACTTGCGTTGTTAAAAATATTTGTAAATTAATGTGTATGGTACTACAGTCGGTACTAAAGGAAATTAAACATAAATGTGCTTATGAAATATGAAATTTTTCACTATTTGTTCTATATATTCTGCCGAGGTATTATTTTCTCTACTGTGACGTGAAATTATAAAACTGATAATTAAAAAAAAATAATAATAAACGAACACAATTTACAACAAACGGTAATATTGAAAAATATGAATAGTAATATGAAAAATTTGAAAATATAATCTAGTGGAAATTCTGCTATTTTAGCAAGATGTGCTTGGTAGCAGTGTGGTTATGATAGAAGGTGTTATGATAGCAAATTTCTGATATTTTCATGTAGGTTCAAATCCCGATCCAGAAATCTTTATTTTTATTTTTAATATTATACTCCTCGCAACTTTAACACTACTGAACTTATTATTTTCCTCCAAAGCACTTTATTAGCAGCACAAACAACGAAAATCAATCACAGATTTTACAAATAGTTCCATGGAATTCGTAGAAAGTTTCTTTCCTAGAAAAAAATATCATTGCAAACATAGAAATATTTATGCATGTTACTACTAGTTCTATTCCTAATTTCATCGAGATTTTTCTAAACATATTTACTCGGTAGCCATTAAAAATAATACTTATGCTGCATCAAACAACGATAAGACGAGCGAGTAACAGATAATGTTCATAATCCATCGGTTTTTGAGGTAAGTTTTTAAATTCTCTGTATTTTTCACCCTTCCATTTACGTGAGTCAAGAACAGTATGTCACCACTTTAAAACAGTTGTATCTGCCAGTGCATTGTATCTCAATTATCGAAACGATGTAAGGCGTGTGCCATTTTTTCAAGTAAAAAAAGAGGTTAACGGGATGCGAGTCGCTTAGGTCAAGGCCTGTCGTAACTTTGAAGTGCCCACAACTGTAACCAACATGCAAGCAACTCGCTAATCGTTTAAGAATCCTGCTTTCCTGCCAAAACAAGATGCGTACCGAATGTGGCGCGCATCTCCATCGCAAAAGTCTTTATGAATACCAGCCTAAGACTATCTCTCTTAGACATCTCGTCGCCTCTGCTGGCAAAGCATGCACTGAACTGGAGTGCATTCTTCACGTCGGTAGCGCGACTTTTAATGAAACTTTCAGCGGTGACTTAACCGTTTTACGACTAGATGATGTGAAGATAAAATACAAAGGTGTGCGCTAATTTCCCTATACAACTTTAAACAATTTTTGTACTGAATGGTTTATGCCTAAAAATGATGCCGAAAGCATCCGTTTTGCACATTTTCACTAGCGTAGAAATATGTTTTTTGAGGAAAATCGAGAAACTGAAACTTGTATACGTATGTTAATGGGCATATCTTATGTCTATGCATTTTGCTTAAAGATATGTTGACTGATGGGAGAGCATAATAAAATCCTGTACCTTTATTCGAGCACAATAATATCTTACTACATTATTACGTCTTGTATGGAATGTATTCAGTTAGCATGAGTTGAAAGTTAATTTAATGAAAATGGTCACGTAATTATGAATTACTATTACAGTAATAGTTTCATTTTAAATAACTGCATCCAACGCACACAGGTGATCTATCTCTTAATTTAAATTACTAGAATGGTATGGCTGAGGTAAATATACGCAATTAGGGACTTGCGGTTCATACTGAAATTCTTTAAATTTTACTAACGTTTGTTATTTAGGTTTTGCTCTGTAAGTTTAGTTATTGGGCTATAAAAATTAATTTATTATTTAAACCTAATAAATTTTAAAAGTAGATATCATGACATTATTTTGATTATACAGCTACTTAAAAGCAAAAGGTTTTAATGTTAAAAGTGGACGTGGCTAAAATTGTGTTATTATTAATACGGAAATTAGCTGAGTGGGTGGGGAATTTATTGAAATGGGGGTGGATGGTAGAGAAGCTGATGCAAGGCAGTGAGAGGGTAGGGAGGAACCAAGCCTCCGCCATTGTTATGATTTTGGTATTTTGTTGATACTTATCCTTAACGGGGATATATGGACGTGACAAGTTATTCATAAGAGTTATGTAATTAACACTATATAAAAGAGGTTTATTTAACATTAAGGTTGTAAAATATTATTTCAATATAAATATGTTTGAATATGAATGGGGGAGCTATACAAATATACTGAAATATTAAATTATATTATTTTATAAAAATTTAACCAGCCACGTTTCGTGTAAAGCCTAATAGAGAGTCCCCACCTTGTCATGATTCCGGAGGCTGATTAAGATGGGGCAAGTCGACAGCCGGACACACCCATCTTAAGTGGTCTTCTCGTTCCAATGGCCCGGCGACAAAAGACACCGCCCACGGACTGCACTGTCCTATATCGGCTGCATTGTCCCCGTTTGCTGGCCGGTGGAGGGGGTTTCTGTGTTTTGCGATTTCATAACTAATCTGNCCGGAGGCTGATTAAGATGGGGCAAGTCGACAGCCGGACACACCCATCTTAAGTGGTCTTCTCGTTCCAATGGCCCGACGACAAAAGACACCGCCCACGGACTGCACTGTCCTATATCGGCTGCATTGTCCCCGTTTGCTGGCCGGTGGAGGGGGTTTCTGTGTTTTGCGATTTCATAACTAATCTGAGCGATCACGGCCTATGTCCTGGATAAATAAGTGAAGGTGTGATCAGGCAGGCCGCTCAGCTAAGGGCCTGACCACAACTCGTAACATCNCATGTCCTGGATAAATAAGTGAAGGTGTGATCAGGCAGGCCGCTCAGCTAAGGGCCTGACCACAACTCGTAACATCGAGCAAGCCATCTCCTGACTGTTCCCAGCGTCATGATAACAGGGTTGGCGACCGATGCGTCGTGTAGAAAACAACCCAAAGCAGTTCCGAGCAAAGACCAGCAGGCCTTGCCGTCATTCCATCTCTCGCGAAGACACGTACTGTGCTTGACGTTGCTTTCGCACCGTACATTACCTGTCATATTGGGCANAACCCAAAGCAGTTCCGAGCAAAGACCAGCAGGCCTTGCCGTCATTCCATCTCTCGCGAAGACACGTACTGTGCTTGACGTTGCTTTCGCACCGTACATTACCTGTCATATTGGGCATTATTTGCGACACACGCACAGTAGTAGTTAACGACACTGCAGCGCTATGTCACTGTAGGTTTCCTGCGTAGCTCTGCAGCAGTTCTTCACTACAACCGTTTTGTCACTTGTGCTTTCAGATTACGATCAATGTGAAGGCCAATTGTCAACTCTCAGCTCTTAGAACAGTGCCATTGTGGCTGGATTTACGATAGTCATAGATACGTACTGTTTTTCATCCTCGATGGCTGCTAAACGTAAACGAAGTACAAAGTAGACTGTATTTCGTACGAACTACATACCTACACCCAAGTACCAGGTAAACATTCGGTGGTGATGTGGGTTCCAGTATAATTGAACAACGTAATTTTGTGGCTGCCACGCCAGAAAAAAGCACATTAAATACTACTTTATTTAGCTGGTTGAATCCCGCGTATTCGGTCGAAGTACTAAGGAGTGGGCTGCTTGAGGGGTAGAGCACTGTGCGTTACGATCAAACTACATGCTTACCAGTACGCGTTAAGTTTTAATACTACATATAAAATCCAATACTTAGTGGATGGTATGTCTAGATACTTTTAAAATTTCCTGTTACTTTACTAAGTATATGTATTAATACTGCACCATTAACAGCGTACCTTTTTTAAAAAATAATATTTTATCCAGTGTAAAACCAAGCTCGAAGGGAGGGGCTGACTCCCTTAACCCCCCTCCCGTGACCCCCTTGGATCCACCCCATTAGCCTGACCCTCAAACTGAAAGTTTAGATCCGCTACTGTCAAAGAGCAAATAAAGAAAGGTTGTCATTTTATTTGTTGTAATTTGTAATAAAATTACGTAGCATTGTATGTCCAGTTAACCGTTTATTGAAAAATAAAACTCGCCTGTGTTCAGTCGTTGGCTGTCGCTGTAGGTGACACCTAGCAGTTCGTGGACCTACGTTCAAGCGTCAATCTCACTCTACTGACCGCAGGGATGGATTAACCATTAAGCAAAGTAAGCACGTGCTTAGGGCATCAAGGGAAACGGATGCACCACAGAAATGTTTCGTTGCCGGATTAACTGCGGGCCATATGGTGCAAAACTGTAACTGGTGCAGCTGAACCAGGTTCCACAAAAAATTGAAAAATTGTACACCTGATAAAAAGTAGCAGTAAAATATTATTAATAATGGTTTATGTAACGATATACATTAATATTGAAATACATCAAAATTAGAATATGGTTACTGGTAAACTACCACATGGCACACGGTTCATTTACCACAGTTGAAATATGTTTAAAAAAAACCTGCTGAACAACTATGCAACAAGGCAGGTAGGGTGCTTTACCTCTGCTAAGTATAGAAGTCTTGTTGCGTTAGATTAGTTTTGAAGATCTCACCAAAGCCTTTGCAATTACAAATAGCAGGATACAAAAATAAACATTGCTTTCCATCTTATTGTAAGTTTTATTGAATTTCTAAAAATGCAATTGTAATTTACGTTTTATTGTTGTTTTAAATTATACACGGGGAAACCAAAATATTTTAAGTGCTTAAGGCCTCTAAAGGTCTTAACCGGGCTCTGACTGACTGGAAGACAGTGTTCTGTAACTCAATAACTAGGATATCTCCAGAAAATGTAGGGAGCGGAAAGTAAATAAACCTTTTTACCTTGTACTTGGAAGTATCTAAAAAGAATGCTTCCGCGTTTTCGGAGTTCTGTTTTCCTGCTGCAGTTGTCGCACGATGTAGCGGTTTCCGAGCGCGTGTGTTAGCTAAGGTAAGGTTTATCATACTCGCTTGGGAAGCTCAATGGTTTTAGTTTGGCAACTAAAATTTTTCGCCACTAGGTAAGCGCTAGTGTCGCATGTGTACCGAATTTTCTGTACTTCTTACGTTTAAAAACAAAATAATTGTAATAATCATAAATAAAATATATAACTTCGTAACTAAGTAAAACCTTTCTTTTTTATTATTCACGTAGCTTAAAATTCCAATTAAAAGTGACCTTTTCGGGACAATGCGTACCTAGCGGTGGAAATTTTCCCTATGCCAAAGTTTTCCATAAAAAAATTCACTTTGTTCCTAACATGAGTATAATTAATCGTAGCTCAGGGAATACATGGACGGAGCCACGTCACACATAGTATGTCTCCTGTCTCCACAACGCATGCCTCTCTTGCGTCTGGAATTCCTGTGAAACGTGCCACGTTGCCCAGGCAGGGGGATGTGAAGTGTTCATGCCTTTTAAGAGACCCTTCTAAACGTCACTAGGCGGCATTCTAGGCCGCATGGCCCCTCGTGCTCATCTCGCCTACCCCTTGTGTGGACACGCTTTGCCAGCCATTGGACGGCGGCGTGTCGACGCACAGCACCTGCCCTGCATTCACGTGCTCACGCGAGAAGGGCTATTTGACTGTACAGCATCGCGACTGTTTTTTTCCAGAACCTCTCGGAGTGAACATGTCTTCAAAATCGGACCGACACGTGGGGTACCAGGACGGAAACGGCGATGTAACGTTTGCAAGTTGATACATTGTAACGCTATGGCTTCGTGTTTAGTAACACGGCTGGAAATAAATGCGATCTCGTTCGATCGACTACGATGTGAGCAAGGCCTTGAGCTGAGGCCGCGCGTACGCGGGCGAGGGCTCGCGGTGTTACTATCGGCATGTTTGGGCGTGGTGGGCGTTCTAGAACTCTGATTTTGCATTTTGTTACTTTCATTTAATTCCCACATCCCAAAGAAAATATTACCCGCAAGCGCATATGTATTCACGTAACCCCATGGTCGTGTCTCCGACACAGCCACGACTGTGATTGGAACTTAAATCCGCGTCGATCACTAGTCCAAGTTTTTGTGTGGGGATGTGGTGCCACTCCTGTTGCGCGTGTTACTCCCATTTCCCCTAGCAGCCTTTTCCCATTGCCTTTGTTAGTTACCTGGGAAATGAAGTGTTTTTTTTTGTTAGAGATCGACGGTGCAGTGTATGCAGACGTGAATTTCCCCCTCATCAATAATAATTTTATTTGTACGTGATAAATTTACTGTTAAAACCTATGATCATTATATTGCCCGATACCAGCTGCTGTTTTGGAGCAATTTCTGTGGAAACCCCGCAAAATTTGTTGTGCTGAAAAATACTTGCGTGTCTTTGAGAGCCTTCTCAAGAAGAGCCACTGCATTGCAAGTATTCATCGAGAGTGTCACGTGAGTCAGACGGGTTAAGTTAAAATTACTTCCAAGAATGTCAGTTGCAGGCGAGAGATACTAAATTAACTAAATTAACTAATTAACTAAACGATGCGGTGAAGTTTAATTTGTCGGAATGTGTAGTGATCATTCAGATACCAAGAAAACTCGTCAGTCTTGTAATGACGAGGTTCTTTACTGTCGTGTTATATGTGTGTGGACGATGTCAGACCTTGTTTGTTCAGAGTATGGCTTCAACATTTATTCCTTTTCCTGCAAAAAATGAAGCGCATTTTGTGTCTAAACCTAGAGTAGCGTTAATTAATTTAATATATCCCCGAGATATTTAAGTGAATATACACACTCAGAACTCCACATATTGCTGTATTAGATGCCTTGTTCGTATTCACCCTAAGTGCCTTTCGTTCGTCAATAATCGTTCAGAAGTACGTAGAATCGAGCTTATCAATTTTGTTGATTTTCGAATGCAAATTATAGGCATATAAAGCATACGATAGAATAACAGTCTCCTTTGCTAGTGAGTGAATCAAGCCGCATCTTATTCAAGGGTTTTACTTCTCTTTTTCATGCTTAACTGTCGTTTTTTTATAGTCGCGCATTAATTTTTAGTGAAGTTTCTTACTTTCATTTGTGTTACCTTAACTTTCTTGGCTGTGATTGCGCGTGATAAATAATGACTTAGTAATATTTTGGATGACCTATTTCTAAAAAAATTAATGATAAGTTATCGAGAACGTAAATTTCCAGTTAATATTATTTTATGATGATTAGAAAAAAATCTACATGTGTGGTGTGAGTGGTGAAATTTGTATCGCAGTCCAAACAAACAAAACATAGATACTTGAATCCGTACTTAGAATAATCTGTTGTCTTGAAAAACTCACTGTGTATCTATGAAACGTCAAATTATGTTTTATAGTGTTATCTTGTTACACTTTAGGAGTACAATTGCC
Source organism: Clitarchus hookeri (assembly GCA_002778355.1). Classification (NCBI taxonomy): domain Eukaryota; kingdom Metazoa; phylum Arthropoda; class Insecta; order Phasmatodea; family Phasmatidae; genus Clitarchus; species Clitarchus hookeri. The sequence continues at coordinate 1,259,633 of NQII01000119.1, read as the reverse complement.
ATGGTTATTTTGTGATAATTTTCCAGTTTTGTTAAATGATTAATGACGTATTATAATATAGATAAGATGTGGCATCACCATTAAGTTAAATACTAGCTGTATATTTTACATAAGGTTTTTTCTTTCAGTGAAGTGATGTACCTTTGGGGGTATTTAACAAAGGTTTGTTATTGGGAACTCGGCTATTTTTTATATTTATATATGAATCGATTCCGCTATTCCACTTCGCAGTATTCACCGCGCAAACTTTCATAAAATCTCCTATTCGTTGTTGAATTATTCTGAGCTGACACCAAAAGATTACCATATGTGCATAGCTCACCTGGTACGCAGAGTTCTGAACATTCCGTAGTGAAGCACAGCTTAAAATCACAAATAATATTCGATGCCCGGTCATTCCTTGCTTGTGCGCGGAGCAAACGTTTCTTTTCATTATCATTTTTTCACAATAAAAGCCTGGCTGACTGCCCAAAGCAATTTTGTCCCCTCTCACCCCAGCCGACGGGTCAGTAATGGAAAAATATATTTCAGCTTGGGACCGGGAATGTGAGATGGCAAGTTGTTGAGAAAGGAAACGCATTGCGGCAACGACGTTGTAACAAATCTCCTGCTAGTGGGCGAGGGTGGAGTCGAAAAAAAATGGCGCGGAGGGGACGTAGGCGGGAGTCATGAGGAGTAGGGGGTGCTAACAATGGGCTGTCTTTTGACGCGGCGTAGAGCCGGCGGGCTGCCATTGTTGTGCCTTAGAGCGGCGGTAGGGACCGTGCACATGCGTGCTCTCTACCCGACGATACAGCACCGTATTGTCGAAGCGTTATTTTTCTGCCCTGCAGTTTTTGTGCAACTCCCCTCCACCATCCTCTCGTGTACGATATGTACCAGGAAGCAATTTCAGATTGCCTGGCGACGCGGGGAAGCGGGTCGAATACTCGTTTTGGTGACCGTAACTGTGGTGTGAGTCTTTGCTGTGCATTGCCAGTAAACGTGAATCGGAGTGGAGTGTAGTGCATTACTGGGTTTAGTACGTGTTGTGTGGACTTTTAAAACGCATGCATTTCCGCATTATGTGTCAACTGACTATACTTTGAACAAACACAACTATGGGCACAAAGAAGGCTACCACTTTATTTATAGTTTTTGTTTTGTTTGNCTGACTATACTTTGAACAAACACAACTATGGGCACAAAGAAGGCTACCACTTTATTTATAGTTTTTGTTTTGTTTGAAGGTGTGCCCCGTTAACTAAATGTAACTTTAACTTTACGACGGTTTTGTAATGAAAACTACTAAACATCATTATGAAATTAAAATGGGAGAGTGCCACATTATTAACTAACGAAGTTGTTACCCATGGGTGTTCATCGATTGTTTGTCACCCGCCAAATGCTGACAGATAGCAGATGTCAAATCAGGATTTTTTTTTGTTTCCCCGTGTAGTTTCTGACATTTTTCAAATAACTGTATTTAATTCCCATAATTTTTTCCCACTTAATTGCGCTAATTTCGAGATAAACCTGTATAATATAAAAAAAAATTTCAAAACTGTCCCCAGTTACATAAGTTAAGTATTAAATCTTTTAGACCGACAAAATGTCAAGAATCCGCACGGTNGACTTTATACTTTGAACAAACACAACTATGGGCACAAAGAAGGCTACCACTTTATTTATAGTTTTTGTTTTGTTTGGAGGTATGCCCCGTTAACTAAATGTAACTTTAACTTTACGACGGTTTTGTAATGAAAACTACTAAACATCATTATGAAATTAAAATGGGGGAGTGCCACGTTATTAACTAACGAAGTTGTTACCCATGGGTGTTCATCGATTGTTTGTCACCCGCCAAATGCTGACAGATAGCAGATGTCAAATCAGGATTTTTTTTTTGTTTCCCCGTGTAGTTTCTGACATTTTTCAAATAACTGTATTTAATTCCCATAATTTTTTCCCACTTAATTGCGCTAATTTCGAGATAAACCTGTATAATAAAAAAAAAAAATTCAAAACTGTCCCCAGTTACATAAGTTAAGTATTAAATCTTTTAGACCGACAAAATGTCAAGAATCCGCACGGTTTTGACAATCATTGTGGTAGCACATTAAGCCGCAATTAAGTTTCTTTTCTCCCAAGATGTACTTATGTTATGTATTTAATACCGTGAATTTAGAGATTTAGACTTACGCCGGGAATGCAGTATGACGCTCAATAGTCCGTACTTGTTGAACATAATGCTTGTTTTTAAGCCTGCAGATTTTACGATGAATCATTTCATTAAGTACTTACTACTTTTCATAAGGCATAATTGTTAATAGATCAGACATAATTATGGAAATTATTCAGAAATGCTCAAAATACCAGGAAAGTTAAGTGTTTTAGAAGAAGAACGTAATTTAAAAAAATGATATTCTGATGCGGATACTAATGTGTAAATAGGTAAAAAAAGGTGTAAATATTTTGTAGTCAGCAGTAGAATTTTCAGTTAGCGTTCATGTTCTTTGGTATCATCCACGAATGCAACGAATTGCAAAGGCTAAGCAAGGTAACCACACACCCTAGTAGGACGCATAAATTGATGCAAGATTATTGCCAACCCTCAGGTGGTGGTGGTATACTCTGTCTCATATAAGTTGGCCAGATTCTGACAGGTCTGCGAAAGTAGCGCCACTGTTTACATCTGACTACATCTGACTACGTATCATTCCGCCATCAGCTGGTGCATCAAATGGAGGCTGTATTTTTTATCAATACGCTGTCAGCTAATCCACTTGCCATTGTACTGTAATGCTAAACAAATTTTAAGATATTTTAGACTGACATCTGTCTAAAAAAATTAGTAGGTTATAAAAGTAAAAATATAAAACCTTGCAAAACATTTAATATTTGTTAACTCTTTTTTAATTTGTCCGAGACAGTAAATTTGGGTTAACATTTGCGAGACGGTAGTTATATCTATTACCACACGTTGGATGTTATAGCTAATATATTCGAGTTGGAAATAATTGTCTTGGAATAACGTTAGAATTGCTTAAAAACTATTCACGCGTNAGAGAGTAAATTTGGGTTAACATTTGCGAGACGGTAGTTATATCTATTACCACACGTTGGACGTTATAGCTAATATATTCGAGTTGGAAATAATTGTCTTGGAATAACGTTAGAATTGCTTAAAAACTATTCACGCGTGTCCCACTTTCTTCGGAAACAAGGAAATGGGTTTTCGGAGAACAATGTGGCGTATAATTTATGTAGACGAACGATATACTTGCCGAATAGAAATTACTGGTACTCAAAATCGCCGTAGACAAAATATATCTTACTTTAAAAATTACGCAGAGCTCGTGAAAAATAAAATATTGGTATCTGTTCGTAAATCGTAAATGTGTTAATATATTGCATACGAGCGCTATACTTTTCTGGCTGGTAATGCTTCGGAAAAGATCCGATAGATGGCGCGCACAACATGTAAGAGCGAGGTGTGAGCAGCTTGCTTTGCTCAATAGATCGCGTCTTTTTTAAGTTGACTGTTCTTCTATTACTGGCTCGGAACGACACGAATTTGAAATATATTTCCTCAAATTATTAGAAAAAATAATTTAACAATATTATGCAATGTTTCTGTATGCTTTTGGAATTAATATCAAGCACGTAAGAAAAACGGGGTGATAAGACGTGAAAAAAGGTTTTGAAATCGCGTTTCATTTGGATACAGATCGTTTTAATGTGCCTTTAATTTTGAACACCTATACATTTCTACTTTAGCACGAAGTTTAGTTTCTAACACTAAACACCTCTGTTTTATGATCACTTAAAATAAAAATGTAGTAATTAATCTAGGAACTCTTTCTTATCGCGTAATTTCTGCTTGTCTTATATGCGTCGGCAGTGCACTCAGAATAGCCAACGTAATATTAACTTTTGTTCGTTCCTGCATCAGCTGATACAGGATTTTGTAAATTGCATTTTGTTTAATTCATATACGTCAAGTTGCCACTCACTGACTGTCAGAATCTGACCAACTTATATGAGACAGAGAATAGTATTGGCATCCCTGAGTCCATATTGTGTACTGTCTCTCCAGAAAGTATAGTCCACATCACATATATGAAGGCCACATTCTTGACAGTTGACGATCGCCGTGCCAATGTTTACTTTTCGTTTATGTATCCATTCGCCATCAATCGGTGGGTCAAGTGAAGGTTTTGATGCTACTGAGTCCGCGCGTCCAGGAGGTGCTGTTTCGTGCGGCAATTGGTGAACTACTTGGGTGGCGAGAGAGACCTCGAAACGGAGTTTGGAGAGCGTGTAGGGTCGTTCGTAAACGCTGTACACGAAATATATGTTACTTCAAAAATTATGCAGAGCTCGCGAAAAAGAAAACTATTGGTATGTGTTCGTAAATGTATTATTTAAGCAAACGAACGCTATTCTCTTCTGGCTTGTAATGCTTCGAAAATAATTCCACAAATGGCGCGCACAACATTTCAGCGCGTGGTCTGACGGCATTTTTTCTCAAGAGGTAGCGTCTTTGTAAAGTTGACTGTTCTTCTATAACTAGCTCGGAACGATACGAATTTGATATATATATCTTCAAATTCTTAAAAAAAATTATTCAACAATATTATACAATATTTCTGTATTCTTTTGGAATTAATATGAAACACGTAAGGAAAGCCAGGTTAGAGAGGGTTGGATAAGACGCGAAAAAAGATTTTTAAATTGCCTTTCGTTAGGATAGAGATCGTTTTAATGTACCTTTAATTTTGAACACCTATACATTTCTACTTTAGCACGAAGTTTAATTTCTAACACTAAAAATCGCTGTTTTATGACCACACAAAATAAAATTTATTGATTAATCTAAGAACTCATTCTTCTCCGCGTATTTTCTGCTTGTCTGATGTGCGCCAGCAGTGCACTCAGAATAGCCAACGTAATATTAATTTTCGTTCGTTCATGCATCAGCTGATACAGGTTTTGTAAATGGCACGTTGTTTTTTTTTTTTGGAATACGTCAATTTGCCACTCATTGACTGTCAGAATCTGGCCAACTTATATGAAATGAAGTATAACAACGGACGGTTGAACTGCAGAATGTTGCGAAGTTTTTCGATTGAAGTTGAATCGTCCCCTAACAGTTTTATTCTTGTCTTTCATCCCTTTACCGACACCTATTCACTCCATCCCAGGTAAAACCAATTATATAATAACTTGGTGAGTCCAAGAAGCACCAGACCCCACTAATAGAAGCGGAAGACGCTACGCTACTCGGTTTTTAATTGCTAAAAATAAGATTTAATGTTCTGTAATTTTTAGCGAAGGTCGCGGTAATGTAATTAAAGCAATCAGAGGGTGGTTATTTTCGTGTCGAGATGAGAACTGAAGTTAGTTTCGTCCGGAGTTTTTAATCGATATCTCTGTATGGGAACCGGAGTTTAATTGAGACGAGATGAGATACGTAACGATGCTCGAGGAAGTGCAGGAAGCCAATCATCTCGTCATTCCTTTAAAACAGTCCTGGTTGCTCTTCTCCCTCCTGTACCTCCGGCAGTGTAGGAGCTCTCTTGGCTCAGGGGTGGTAGGTAGGAAGGAAGAAGCTGATAAAGTGTTGTGCAGTGAAGAGGAAGGCCAGCGCGATAATGATGGGAATAGAAGGGGGAGAGGGGCCGAGACGAAGATCAATACAGAACAGACGACATCGTCACACCTTTTCCGTGTCCGCGCGAGAGCCTGTTGCAGCTCCACGCCGATGCTCCAACAGCTCCTACGTTTTTCCTTATGTTGTTTCTTGAAAGTACACTCCGGCCTCGCATCTTTAGGTAGCTGCTTCCACGTCGCCGTAGTAAAAAGTTAACAGCGGCGGTTTTCTATTTTTCTTCATTGTACTCCAAACACGCCTCTTCCATTATTTCGACGTAACTTAGGCTGTCGGGAACGATTGAGCTAGTTCCCTAATTGCCTATCGTTCTCTAAGTATTTTACAGAATTTATCTACAGTTGTCGGGCAAAACTCGCGACGCTTGTGTAAAACTGAATTTGTCCATTTTAGTGGGGTCGCGATGGGATAGTGGTTAGACTACTCGCCTCCCACCATTGCGAACCGCGTTCGATTCCCGGCGGGGTCGCTCTCGGATTTTCGCGTGTGGGAATCGTGCCGGACGATGCCACTGGTTTGTTGGTTTTCTCGGAGATTTCCTGTTTCCCTCTCCCTTTCACTCCGGTGCTGCTCCATATCACTCTCATCGGCTCTCAAGACCTCGATGGTAAGAGCCGCCCTAATATATTCGCTCACTCATTTTTGTGCTGTTTCTTAGGACGAAACTGGCGGGAAAAACATACGTGGTTGACCTGTACGAAACGGATTGTGACTGTAAGGTCTTTTAAAAATCTCGTTCTGAACGCATGGCTGATAGCATTGAAAATACACCTTCAACTTTATGCTGCAGTGAATGGATAGTTCGATACTCTCGAGAAATTGTTACCCTCCCCCACTTTTTTGTGGACGAGTATTACAGCAGCTGATTTACAAGAGTTTCTACAAGCGAGGAGGTAACTTCCATGCCCTCAGTCAGATACTTCAGAGGCATACAATAAATTTATCCCAAATACGCAAATTGAAGTCTAGATGTGTTTGGAAGGAAACATAGGAAAACTGAAAAAGTACAATTTTAGAAAACTGTTTTTTCCATCTTTGTAAACAACGTTTTGAATTTTGTTGCATACATTTTGCATGATATCTTGCGCCGCGATAACATAGAAAATTAAACGGTTTATATATATTTCGGCAGAAACACTTCACTCTGGTAAAATATTTGCTTTCGTAGTGAGTAAAACAGTTCTGTAGGACTGCGCACTCTTAGTTTTTTTATTGGCTTCCATAAAATGGTAAAATACGACTAACCTCTGTAGCGTTAATTTGTGACCCATGTCTCTTTAATGTATGTACTAAAAAAACTGCAAAACCATTTGTCTGGAATGGGGGTGGAGAAATCCAAATATAAATCCAAATGTAGAAAACTCTATGAGAAAGAAACACCTCCTGTTCATTCCGTCGTGACGTAACGATATTTCGAAGACGGGACGGGTATATGCTCCCGCTTGAAGATAAATCATCAAACGTGTATACAGAACCGCTTTTATCCGTCATTTTGTAAGATAGTGCCATTTGCTTCAATAAGGTTTTTCCATATCTCGGGAAGCAATTAACCGATTACTACCAAATTTGGCAAACAAGTATTACTATGGCAGCCCATTGTAAATTTATAGGTTTTGTTTTAAGGTCATACACTTATTTTCAAAATGGTGGTCATATAAATATATTTGCACAGTACACTATATCTAACAAACATAATAGATTCCAGTATTGACTGGTTGGTACTAATTTTAACGAAAGTGCTTTGATAAAAGTAGTTTTGACTAGCGAATTTTGGTTTTAACTGACATCGGGTTTTGCGGTAACATCTATAGTTTTGAAGCAACAATTAAAATATTCTTCATTATTATACTTGGCGTTTTTAGGGGAACAGAACTTACGAAATATAGTCTGCTATTGAGTATGCCGTATTTTCGTTGATTTCTGGATAATTGAATATCTTTGGACGCCAAGTGAGCTGAATCAGGAGTTTATAAGATGTATTTAAGTTTCTATCTTATTAACGCGAGTGGAGCCCTAGTGGCTGCGCCTCGGCCACTATTGTGGGTAGTTAGGCAGTCTTAACTCCTGTATAATTAGCTAACAGGTTCTGAAACTACTTTTAAATACGGTGTTCTTGGAATGTTTTCAGAAAATGATCACACATTTTCGTCGTTGTCGAGGCACATTTTTTCGAATGCTGGGTATGGATAGTCGTGATTCTATAAGCGAAAGAGAGCTGAGTTGAAAGATTTGGGCGGTTCTTAACAACGAGGTCTTGGCAGTCTATGAGGGTGAAATGAGGTGAGATCGGTGAGATCCCCGAGAAAACCCACCGACCAGCGGCATCGTTCGGCACGATTCTCAATTGCGAAAATCCGGGAGTGGCCCGGCCGAGAATTGAACCCGGTTAGCTTTGGTGTGAGGTGACCAATCTTACCGTTCAGCCACCGCGGCCCCACGCGAAAGAGTATTTTTCTTGTTTTGATTTTTTTTTTTTGCTTATCACTTGGCCTATTTACAATTTAAATATGAACACATCGCACATTGCAAATAAACACGTTACTGCTGAGGTGCAATTTCATAAGCTGGCTACCTCATTATATTAACGGTGTTGGGTCACAAAAAATTAATAATTTTATTTTTGTACCCAACATTGTTTAAATCGTACACATTATATGTGATGACATTTTCATCGAATAAAGCAAAATACACTTTATATTTTTTGAATAATTTGATGTCAAATTCAATTTTTTTTTTTCGGTTTTGCTGCAGCCGTAATAACAAATAGTAAGTTGTACAAATTAAATAAATTTACAAAGTAAATGAATGCTATGGGCTACCATGTGATATATATGTAATCACGAAATAATTGTTCATACATTAAAAAAAATCTAAAAATATGCAAACATTTGTGTTTATTTAACAATTGTTTTCATATATATGGCGTGTGTTTGTGTAACTAAGGTGACGTGACGCGCTCGTAGGTACTGCGAGACGATGCGTTGGCAGCTGTTTCCACTGTGCGTCCCTTCCCGCCCCGCACACCGGTTGCTAGGTCGGTCTCTTTGATCTCTAAGCAAACGGACGAGGACGATCACCTCGGAGACGCATCGCCTCGAACATGCTTGACAAACACCAAGCAAGTGTTTTCCACAGTCCGCTGTTTGACAAACACGCCAACTGTGACGTCAAATATGACGTCGAGCTCGCCGAACACGAGGCAGTGGAAAGTCCGCCTTACGATGATGAGTTGACACAGGGCTAGGGGNGCACACCGGTTGCTAGGTCGGTCTCTTTGATCTCTAAGCAAACGGACGAGGACGATCACCTCGGAGACGCATCGCCTCGAACATGCTTGACAAACACCAAGCAAGTGTTTTCCACAGTCCGCTGTTTGACAAACACGCCAACTGTGACGTCAGATATGACGTCGAGCTCGCCGAACACGAGGCAGTGGAAAGTCCGCCTTACGATGATGAGTTGACACAGGGCTAGGGGGTCGACAGCCCGGAGGCAAGAAGGAACCTCAGGGAGCATCAGAGTGACGGATGCTGTCGAGAGTCCAAGACAACATGGCAGATGATTCTGTGGTGGTTTGCTACTGCCAGGCCTTTCCAACCGCGTGAAGAAATTCCTGGGGTGGTACCGGGAATTAAAACGGATCCCCAGGGTGACACTCTAGTAGCTGGTCTCTTATTTGTATATAATTTTGTAAATCATAGTTTCATTTAGATTTCAATGGACACGAGTTTTCGTGTCTTCCGTTTAAGAATGTGGTATTTTAAAAATCTGCAACCATAGCTTAAGGGAGTTAAATAATCTGAAATTATTTGAGACATTTTTGGCATGCTACGTTATTTTTTCGTTGTGATATAATATTAATAATAATCCGAAAAAAAAAAAGCATGGCAATAGAGGAAAATTACTTTTCAACAGTAAATAAAACAAAATATAAAGATTGCAAATTTATATATTTTTTTCCTACATATCTCATTAAAATTGAGAAAAATTAATACTTTAGGATACAACTAAAATAGTGCTCATGTTATTAGAACATCGTGAAAAATATTTGGTGGAAGTTTGTTGTTTGATTCTGCCGTATTTCAATTTTAACTTTTGTTGCAATACAATTTAGAGTAAAAATAACTAGAAGTTAAAGAAAATGAAAACATGGCACTCCTGTGACTTTAACAGACACTTTAGCACAAAGTAAAATTTATGCCAAAATAAATTTTTGAAATTAGTACGAATCAAGATTTTAAGTTACAGTTATCAAGGTTACGCTAAAAAAAACACACTTTGAATATCATTTTACAATATTTTTTTTTACTTTAAGGAAGTTATTGTCGAGAAATCTTGTCACGAACACGAAACCATATAATATTACCGAATTCTATAAAAAAAATGGGCTCTTGAAAAGCCTTAACTTAACATATAATACGGCGTTTTTTTTTCTTCAAAGCTGCACTTGTGAAAATAGTTTATTAACTTTTTTTGCGTGGCCAGAAACGAGAACCTATAGCAGCAAAATTGCAGTTTTTCAGCGACAATTATGCGAAAACTGAAGTGTGACAAAATCCTGTATATGCGAAATTGATAACTTATCGTACTGATAGCTTCTTAATACTGAACAGAAACAGTAATGTGAAAGAATAGTTGACAAAGTAGGATTATTAGCAGTTTTTTTTTCTACCTGAAAGCCAAACACATTGTCAGAAGGCATTTGAAAATGAAATTGGAAGAACAAAGATGTTATGCATGAGCATAACACGTTAAAAAATGTTTATAAGATACAATTTCGTAAAAGGTTGGAGTTATTTTCCACGCCGTAAATTTTTAGTTTATTGTTGTGCAAGATGATGTGAAGAAATGTGTGTGAGTCAGCAAGGAACAATTATGACGTAGTTACAATGTACATAGAGTTGCTCCGCGGTGTCAAAAAAAATAGCGCTCACGTGGCCCAAACACGTGCCGCCTTACTGTGACTCGCAGTTAAACTGCCTTATTAAACTAGGCAGTAAGTAGAATATCCGATTTTGTAGCTACTACAGAGCGCAGTATTCTCGAGGATTGCACTGGCTTGTGGCATTTTGGTGCTGCACCGCTTGAGTTATGTACATTTAGGGTTTTTTTATTTAAAAGGTTTCGTTTCATGGGAAAGTTATTGATTGATAATGGTGACTGATGTAACTCTACAATAACTTTTAACCGAGAGGGTTTCCTTAACTGACAGTCATCTTTAGTAAAGACCATAGTAATACGTTTGAAAATTTTTTTAGAAACAACAATACAACTAAATAGTGGTACTCTCTTTTTACACAGCATGATGGTTTTTTATAAAGTGAATTAAAAGAGGTTTTATTACAAACATAGCCCGACTTTGAAAGCGACTATTTTTATTAGACATTTTTTTTTAATTCAGCGCTGAAAAAAATGCACATTTATTTTTTTTGTCTGGATAACGTGGAGGAGTGAAGTGCGAGCTGTTACGTTTATCTCTCTATGGCGTGCTACAGTACAGCCATTGTGCTATCGTGACACACACGAGTTGCTAAAGAAGGTTCGCACTTCACTTCTCCAGGTTTTCCACACGAGATAAAGAAATATCTACTTATTTTTTTCAGCACTGAGTTTTAAAAATGCCCAAAAGTTGCAATACAAGTATAGGGAATATGGGGTAGAATGCACATGCCAACTGCGCAGTAACATTTTTCCGAGTTTTTGCCTTTTGAACTGTCAGAATTACGTGTCTCCGACCGAGGTTATTTTGAATGTTTACATGATACATGTTTTAATACATTTATGATATATACTGTATAATATATATTATTAAAACCCACATTTATGTGGACAGTGAACTAACTTTGGTCGGAGACACGCTGGTAAGGTTAACGTTAGGACTCGGAAGTTAGTTACTCCGCATCTGGCATGTGCACTTTATCCTGTATTCGTTTTAAATGTGTTGCAACTGTTGGCAGCCTACCACTGCTGTCACGTTCATCTCTCTATGACGTACTACTGTATAATATGTATATACAAGTACGCACACAAACTACCATTTGACGACGTGGTTTTGACAGTTGTGGAACCAGTGTGAGCGAGTGTGTGGGGCGCATGCGCAGAAGACTGTGTGGCTCCTCAGGTGGTGCTGCGGCGTGGACGGACTGCTCGGCGCACGAGCGGCGCTGCGCGTGGTGCTCCTACCCGGTGTTGCGCTCCTTGTGCTGCCCGAGGAAGGAGAGCAGCCCCGCGTGCCGCGACCCCCGCCTGGTCGCCGTCGACGTAGGTCAGCCGACCGCCACCTCTCCTCGACTTGGGGCCGCGCGGTACGCAGTACCGGGGCGAGGCTCGCGCCGCCAATACGCACCTCACTTATACCGGGCCCGGTCATTTACCTCTCTTCAGATCAACCTGCGGGGAAAATTGTCCCCTGTGCCCGTAGCTTCATAACGCACTGAAATGCGATTTAGTGAAACATTGAATACAATATGTGATATATGACTGTAAGCCAGCGAGAACTGCGTCTATGTACAAAAAATAGAACGATTGAAAATTATTTCAGTAAACAGTGGCGTCTACCAACTTAAAACGGACGGAATTTTTAGTGTGCTTATTAAACATAATTTTCCCTAAACTCTGAATCACCTGTTCTTAGCACAAGAACCAGGAACATAACTAGTCACAGTTATAAGCATCTCTAGCCTAGCATTCATAGGTGGATCATTGGTTTTCAGCTTCTTGAAATTTGTGGGATTTTCACAGATTTCCCGATGCTGATTCCCGTTTATTTAATGCAATTTCAGTGTCATTCGTCGAGTTAAAACGTTAAGCGATTGTCGTTCTCGTAAGTATTTTTGTATTTGTAATATAGTTTAGACATAAAATTTAATGCGAGAACTACGCTATTAAACTCGTGAAAAGGACACTGTTGGTATGTAAATCAGTGGAAATTATAGTACGTTACATATACAATGCAAACATGTTGACATATCCTAAAACATAATAAATTTGAATTAATGAACTGCGTAACGGAAACCTTTCTTTGCAAATATATTTCGCATTCTAATCTCTCGTAAATTGCATTCCAAGATTGTATGATGTGTCTCTTGAAATTAAATACTCTAGAAAATATCTGCACGAAATTGATTTTGTTCATAAATGATTATCAGTAGCGTCAAGTTTAATAGCGGTGTAATGTTTAGGTTTCCTGTTATTGCCATGCTCGCCAATTCGTTTTTTGGTTTATCTAGTCACTTTTAGAATATTTTTACCTTGTATGTAGATTATATTCTTCAAAGCGCCAGATTCTTGGTATTTGTTATTTAGCATATCTAGTAGGAGTTTCTCATACCGGTCGCAGTGCCGATTAAAGGGCACTTCTTCCCTTCGTGTCATTCCTATTTCACGTACAAGCTATCATTTGTCACACAGAAGCAGCACGAAATAATGCCTGTTAGGAAATTAATGGTTCTTATATAATTTAAAAATGACACGATTGATATTTACGCGCGGCTTATCGCTCTAAATCCGTTTTGTGACCATTCGTACCTTTACTGGATAGCTTCTGTTGCCTGGAGACCGTGTCGCACAGTGAAGAAGCTTTTTATCGCTAGTAAGTGAGGTTGTACCATTTTATAGCTTCGAAAGTTCTTTTAAAGTTTCTAGACCAAAAGCACCATTTTATATCTAGAAGAGTCGTGTCATAGTTTCACGTCAAGTTTCCGTTCCGCGTCTCTGTAGTGCCACTTCCACTTTAATATTTCAACTCCCACGCCGGTTTCGGGTCTGTCATAATTAGAGACATGCAAAATTTGCGTTATTTTATGGTAGCAGACTAAACTACAAGACGCTTTATGCTCATTTGACTTCTGCTATTGGCTATCACTTTGTGAAACCCTATTCCAAGGAAAGTCCAGCCAATAACACACGATGAACGGTAAACTGACCAATATCCTGTAAAATGATCTTAACAGACAAACAGCTTCGTATAGAGCGAAACAGCCAATGCTCTAGCGTATTGCTCTCAAATATGTTTAGAGCAGTGAAGTTTAGCACGAATTTTGTAGGTCTCTAGTCATAATCTACAGATTCCTGTACGTATGTGTGTGTGTGTGTGTGTGTGTAGTTAAACGAACGAGATGAACTCAGACATGTGCAGGCATACCCATAGTTGGGGCTGCGGAGATATTGTCCCGGACTTTGCCGTAGGGATCGAGTTATTCGGAACGATTCTGCAACGTGGCGTACGCGACCAGTGTTATTTCAGGCCCTAACAATCGATCAAACTCGCCCAGCACAAAGGTTGATCCTTCTGCTACGGGGTATCAAAATATTTGAACGGCCTTTCAGACCTCATTGCCTCCTATTTGCCTTGCAGATAGTCAGTTGAGCGAACAAATGCTCCCCTTTTAGTGTAGAGCGCGTAGTGGTTACAGCGGCCAGTCTCTTGACCTCTCTCGTATCCTGAGGCGGGGCGGGGCTTCTTCAAAAACCTACTCCAGTTGGTTGTTGTATAGAGACCCTATATTTTTGCTTTATTATTCGGTTATAAACACGAGTTTCCCGTATGTTGTTGGAAATCCCGCTCATTCGAGACGCCCTGCATGTCTCGGAACTAATAGTACGCTTACAGCATTCGGGTGGCATTATTCCGTTGGGTCTACTAGAACAGGGAAAGGCTGAGACGTCAGCCAGTGAGCAAATGCCCTGTTCTATAATAAATAGAATATTGTGGCGTCAGGTTGGTGCCGTGTCACAACGCCAATTGGTAGGGTCTCTAATTGTTGCCGCTAAAATAATAATAATAAATGTTTCCACCATTGTGTGCCAGTAGTGAAACGTTCCTTTGCGTACAATGTCTGATACAGACTTATAGCTATTTTGAAACTGTAAATAATTTTTGGCGCACATTATTTGTAGTCTTGGTACTGTTTCAATATAAAAAAACAGCTGAATGCGGCCATGACAGAATATATTGTAGAAATGGAGTGTCGCATACCTAGACGGTTTTCGGTTGTATAACCATTACAAAGTCATGTTGAAAAGTAATTTGACTACGCAGTGAAGTACGTATTCAGAGCAAAGTGCGGATTGCCTGGAAACATTTATCGTCGTGCGCCGTTGGTTACACATTAAATAAGAAAGTTCAGTTACGAAAAATAAACAGATGATACAATATTTTAATGCAGCTCTTCTGATGAAGAAAAGTTGACGTATTAGTTATTTTTAATGACCTCTTACCGTGTCGTTAATTGATATCGCGGGGACTGTTTGCGCACTCACGTGCCGTAACTTATAAATTAGTCAGACCCCACGAGGATAGGACACGTGATGTCCTGGTTACGAGGCGAGTACTAACTTAATACTAGTGCGCCCTTTTTGTCCTAGCACTTGTCAACATAAGCTCATTACACGAGATATTTCGAAACTTAATTGAAGAGTTGCATGAACAATTCGGGCGGAAAGGAAGATTAACTGTCTGTAAACATGCGCTCGAAGAATTTCCTCTCGTAGTTGAAACGGTCATGTGAATCGGAAACAAGCATGTTTTCACACACGCTGAATCGATGGTTTGTGCGCCTGGTATGCGTTATGTCGCCTGCCGCGTGAGGCAACTCGTCGTACATGCGTGTTTGGATTTGTGCCGTCGGCTAGGTTGCTCACGGTAAAGTGAGCACTTTTGAGACCCTAGTTACTTTCTTCTTCCAACCATCTTTTTATGCTTTAACCACCTTTTTAAATACATATTGTTATGTAAGTTATAAACACATGGTGTATATTCCACCGCACCCGGAAGTTAACGTCTAAGACTAAAATTAAATAAATTTATTGAATATTATTCCAAATGAGAGGGTTTTCAAAAGTAATCACTTTACCGTGAATAGCCTATACTTCTCTACGCTGTCTTAAATTTTGCGGAAGTACGCGTGTTATTTTATGTTACCCATGGTGGCAATTGTTTTTAATTCACAGCGTGTATGTCCTTTTGATAACTATTCTTTTCTATGACATGACAAAAATAAATAAATAGGGAATTTGCGAATTTTGAAAAGCGTTGGTTATTTTTTTGTCTAATCTTTATTTCGGAAGGCTAACCGAGAAAAGGCTTACAAACCTTCTCACACGCGTGTGGCCTGGCTAGAATTCAGACTGGAACCACGTGATCCACAAGCGCCTTAGCGACTAGGACCGTGCGACATCCAATTGTCAATATCGATTTGAAACTTGTTGACCATATCGGTATTAGTTTGATATATCGCTCCCAGACAGCAGCTATAGAAAATCAATAGCGAGATATTGCAAATATCGTTTATAGTGATATCGCAAATTCCGGAATTGCAAATATCAATCCTTTTGATATAACATATATCGCATATCGCCAATATATCATATCGCTAATATCGCCATATTCGATATATTGCTATGCACTGTTGGACCACAGCATAGTTGTGATGTGTTTCAGAAATATTATTTCGCATTCGATATATCGCCGTATTTCACTGCGCTAGTAACGACCTGTCACAAACTTCGCCGTTGCAAGTGAGCATTGACGAGAAATGGTTGAATGGAATTTGTTGGCGTGGTGTTCAGCTGGTATGGGGGTAGTTTTTTCTTGCATCCCTACATTCAGGCGGCGTTGGCACGTACTAGGAACTTCACCAGTTAAGAATCGCTCCGTCGCGTCGNAATGGAATTTGTTGGCGTGGTGTTCAGCTGGTATGGGGGTAGTTTTTTCTTGCATCCCTACATTCAGGCGGCGTTGGCACGTACTAGGAACTTCACCAGTTAAGAATCGCTCCGTCGCGTCGTCGCGTCCACGCGCCGAGTGATTGCGGACGGCCCCAAGTCTGCGGCTTTTCACGGCAGTGTGTGTTGTCATTGCACCTTCGCACATGCACACGCACGTTTGTTCTGCCTCTGCATACACACACACACACACACACTTGGCTCCTGCAGGGCTTCCTGCTCAAGACGTGCGCTGCGCTCTTCTATATTCATGCAGGTCACGTGTGCTTGCTGACAGTGTGACAGTGATTTCATCATGCGATGAAGGTGGCCAAGAACGCATGATATTTAATACCTCGAGGACCGTGCAGATTTGCAGATATTCAAAACAAGTTAGTAGTGGGTCACCTGTATCCACCACTGTGTGAACACAAGTTCTGGTTTTCTCTCTATTCCCACTTACCACAGCCAAGTGGTTCACAATACACCGGGTAATTTTACTGTACAACGTTCATTACAATCCAGCTGTCTGCCAATATAATGGAAAGTTGACACTGTCCAAAGAAAACTTTCTTTCCTACGAAACATCCTTTTCATTTGCGTCATTTACACGTTGAGTGCTGCCAACATAATATTCAGCTGCAGCGAACTTCTTGACAACTGATGGTTACGCAATGTTACGTCACCTTTATCTTCAATGAACGTGGACGAAAGTTGCACATAACTATTGAATTCAGACGACGTCATGTGATGTTAGCAGAACTCGAAGTGTTGACAAAAAAAAAAAAAAGAATCCCGCTCGAAGCAAGGTCGACATGAATTGCAGCACCTGAGTAAAGCCGATTACCGTGCTCTTGCAGTTTTACCGATTTACTTGCCAATACGAATAATGCAGGTAATATTGATGTGCAATCAAATTTTGTAATGTCAGGAAGCCACGTCCGGTTCAGGTATACCTCANAAATAATGCAGGTAATATTGATGTGCAATCAAATTTTGTAATGTCAGGAAGCCACGTCCGGTTCAGGTATACCTCAAGCAGTTGGATGACATAAATTTCAGTAAAGACTGCATGTTAAGTAAGCTGTACAACACATTGGAGTCAGTGCGTAAGTAACTAAGTAAATGTTTACACGACTTTTTACGCGTGTCTTTGGTCTGTACAGTGTAAACCTTGAATAGTGAAAATGGCTTCATTGGTAATCAGTGCCAGATAACTGATTATTACGGTGGCTGAATTTCACCGATTTACATGGAATTGCCACAGAATGTGAAACAATACACTATTATAAGTCACTTATTCTCAGTTCATGTGTTTTGTTCTGGCATTTCACTAAATGATAGCACTGGTTCGGGTTAGCAGTGTATATGTGAGGTTTTCCGACATGTTCTTTTGTGACACGATTGTCCGACCTGCGTCTGTTGTCTGGTTATAGCCATGCAATATTGTTAGTTCGCTGCTAATGGACACTTTTAAAATACCTCCTCAGTTTCTTCTNTTGTCTGGTTATAGCCATGCAATATTGTTAGTTCGCTGCTAATGGACACTTTTAAAATACCTCCTCAGTTTCTTCTACCTCTGCTCACCAATAGTCCTTCCGCTGCATCTAACAATTATCTTTTCCATGGAACTAACGACTTGAATTCGTATAAATGTTCGTGGACAGTGATGACTGTTATTACTGCCCATGCGCGTGTGCAAACGACCCACTTGTTCACCAACTATCCCAGGTAAGTTTAAACTGCAAGAAACACTCATCCAGAGGTTAGTTTAAATGCTAAAAAAAAAAAAAACATGTATTATTCAACTACCCCAGGTTAGTTCAGGAGGCTCTGTTAGGATGGGATACTGTGTTGAATAATGACGGATGGAAACTTGCATGCTCAGTACTGATGACCGCTCACGAGACCATACGCAGTAACCACGGCCTCGTCGAGCACACACCGTCGATCAAGTAATGATGCGAGCTTTTTACAAACATAAATGCACTACTATTGTGGCAGGCCTTCCTATAACTATATACATAATAATAAGAAATTATTTTTTTATGATGTGTCGAGTCTGTTTGCTGCTGATATTTATTGTTTTTAATAATTTTCTTTCGGAAATGTTTGTTTCTCTGTCCAGCTCATACGTTTTAAAAATTGTTTTTGTTAACCTAAAATCATTACGTAATCTTTTATGTAACTCATATGGTTATATATTTACATGTCATAAGCAAGGCGCTTAGTTGTGCTCATTGCGCTGGAGAGTTAGTTTGGTTGTCATAACAGCATACTTTAATGGTCTGTTTTGAAGTGCAAATTTTTTTAATAAGCGCCTGAGAAACTTTCTGCTATTAAAATTTAGTGATGACATTATTTTTAATCAAAACGCAAATAAAAGGATAGTGATTTTTTTATAGAAAATGTTCACTCTTTTGACCCTGCTTGGGTCACCTCGCCCACTGAAGTTTTCATACTAGAATTCAAAAGTTGGGTTTATTTCTCGCGGTGATTGTGCTGCGAAATGACAGGTGAAGCACCAAATAGCGGCAGCGAAGGACATCGACAAAAGAGCGTGTAATGTTTTACGTTTCTAAGCCAGAAAACGTTGACACGCTTTCAAGATTTGTAATTTGACTAAAGACGCTTTTTTTTGCACGTGAGCAAAGCTTTATCTAACGAAGATTCTAAGAATGCAGCATATTTCCCAAAGTTGTCATTGCCTGATTTACGCAGTACAGAACTAGTCTACATACACAACAGCATTTTCCTGAATAATTTTTTTTTCCTGTTTATATCCAGAGAGCATTCATTTCGTAGATGCCAGCCTAGCCTGTCTGATTTAGCCAAGCCCAATTAATTTGAAGAATTAAGACAATCAAAATAATTGTATATGAATGAATTAACTTGAGTAAATTGAATCAGCTCAAGAACTTCGTTGCAGACTCTCGAATATATTAAATATTTAACATGTTTCATTTGCAGTTCACAGTTACTTAGTTGGCGGTCAAGTTTGTTTTGTGTTAATTCTTGTAACGTATATTGTTCACTATAGCTGCAAATATAGTATATCGTCCTAAGGACATACATAAATTGATTCCAAACACTATTAATCTTGTCCCAGTCCTTGCAGCGTAGTAAAGCCCCCCACAGTGTCAAATTTTTGCCTACAAATATATTTAATGATAAAATTGATGACAAAATACGACCATCAAATTTTACTTCCAACAAATTTTATCAAATAATCTTGAATGTGTTCGAAAATGTGCCACACTGTCATATTTTGTACGGGCTAAAATTTTTTTTCAAAGTGAGATACTGCTTTTGTTTCCACACAGTCCTCTACAGGAAAAATGTAATGAATGTTTGATTTATTTTCATTTCTTTGCTGAACTAAAATGTTATTTTCCATATCATAAATATTTCCAACTTTAATGCCTCTAAGTTCCTAATATTATGTGCAATATTCACTTAAAATATCATTCATATTCCGACAACTTATATTTAAATTAATTATATTCATAATCATATTTCGTGTTCAGCAATTGTTCGTCATTTTAGATTTTCGTGACGTCGGAAACGGCCATTTTTGTCATGCCCGATTCTAATTGGCTGAGCCCGTCAAAAATCAAATAAATGTTATAACCGGTCCAATAAATGTGTGATGAAAACGGGAGCCATCAAACTTTGAGACAAATATGGCGGCGTTTATGACGGTTTGGTGATGTCACAACTGCCGTACTTTATTTGACCAAATTTATTGGCAACAGTTTGATGGAGAAAATTTGACAGTGTGACAGTGCTTAAAAACTTTTAATCATACTTGCTATGCATGTTGTTTGCAAAACTCCTGAACCTTCAGCAAGTGTGAATCAATATTGCAATGCTTTATCAATATAAAAATTACACTTTTATAAAACTTTTATGTTTTATTTCGTAATTTAATGCAAATTTATCGGCAAGAATGCCATGAGTGTTTACATTAAAATATGAGCTGTTACATGCGGGGAATTTTCCCAGAGGTTGATATCTGGTGTACTGAATTGACCGTGAAGAAGAGTAATCCCGTAGAGCTATTCACTCGTCTCCTCTCTCCCGAATGAAGAGAAGGGTCTTGGAAAGGTAAACCTGTAGAATAACGCTAATGCCTTTTAAACCTCACTGACTCAGCATGAGGAGGACTCTAGATACGTTAACATGTTCAACTTAGCAGCTTTAGCACTTGAGTGGGCTCACTTGAGGAATGGCAAGGCGCCCTCGCCACTTCTAAATGCTTGGGAAACAACCTTGTAAATGGTAGTTACTTGAAATTAACCTACCTATGTTTCTGACACTTTCGTGGGAATGCGCACGTGGAAGCAAAAGGATTACGCTAAAAAAGGGCAATAATTTGAAGAAGCAAGAATTGTAATTAAACAACGCTCTTGAAGATACACCTAGGTGAGGCGTATTTTTCGAGTATGTTCAGTGGACAGGATGTTTCAGAGTGCTCACGAAACTACGCTCCCAAATTGAGAAGCGTTGTCGGTAAAAATCTATTGACCGTGTCTGTAACATTATTCTGTGTCGTTCCTGACAAAGGGAATTCCAAAGATACGCATATACACACTGCTACACTGTTACACCTAATGTGACTCGAGTAGAAGGGACAATTATTTGTCGATGGCAGGGCCTAAATAAGTAACTAAAATCTGCCTTGTGCCGCACAGGCAAGGCTTTGGCGTAAGCATTCTATTCAGACTACACCCTTTGGTGATTAATTTATTTTTGCGTTTAGTGGGTATAAATGGCAACGCAGCGAATCCTTGTGCTATTATTAGCATCGCGAAATAATCTTTAAGATTATAGAACGGCTGTTAAAGTTTTTTTCTCTCACACCCGCTTTTGGTGCTGTGAGTCAGCTGCTCTTCCATCCATGCGCTTCAAACATGTTTGGTTACAGCTCCTACGAACTCTCGTCAAGGTCTAGTAAATAAACCCGTGCGTTTATGAAATACATGTTATAATATTGTTTTCAGGCCACACAGTGGTGAATGATTTTTGTGTAATCGTTTTTAAGTGTAGGTGGAAAATACTGTCCTTAAGCATCGAAAGTGCTATAACTAATACCTGAGGTAAAATTCAGTCTGCCAGCGCTTATATCCCTGAGTAAAAAATAATAATAAGGCACATATTTTCAACTACCGTCTTGTTGGTACCAGACATGCTGAAAGTCATTATTTTATTAGCGTGACTTATCATTTATAATTTAATTTATAATTTGTGTTGTGTAATTGAACTTTGTTTGGATCGAACAAATTTGTTCATATCCACCGGCTGTGAAATTTGCTTTACAAAAACAGCACGAAAACCCTGCATCACACCTTTATCTGTAGTAAAGGTGAGTTACTGAAACAATCTGATCTGGGTCAACATGAGAGGGCAATGGGAGGCTGCTGACAGGATTGGCCGGCTGCCCTATCCAAGGCCTGTGATCGAACAAGGGACCTCAGTGGAGGATTTACTTTGGTCCTATTTATCTTCAGTAAAACGACATGGGGATATAGGTGAACNGAAATACATGTTATAATATTGTTTTCAGGCCACACAGTGGTGAATGATTTTTGTGTAATCGTTTTTAAGTGTAGGTTGAAAATACTGTCCTTAAGCATCGAAAGTGTTATAACCCATACCTGAGGTAAAATTCAGTCTGCCAGCGCTTATATCCCTGAGCAAAAAAAAATAATAAGGCATATATTTTCAACTACCGTCTTGTTGGTACCAGGTATGCTGAAAGACATTATTTTATTAGCGTGACTTAGCATTTATAATTTAATTTATAATTTGTGTTGTGTATTTGAACTTTGTTTGGATCAAACAAATTTGTTCAGATCCACCGTCTGTGACATTTGCTTTACAAAAACAGCACGAAAACCTGCGTCACACCTTTATCTGTAGTAAAGGTGAGTTACTGAAACTCTGATCTGGGTCAACATGAGAGGGCAAGAGGAGCCTACTGACAGGATTGGCCGGCTGCCCTATCCAAGGCCTGTGATCGAACAAGGGACCACAGTGGAGGATTTACTTTGGTCCTATATATCTTCAGTAAAACGACATGGGGATATAGGTGAACTGCCTGATGTTTGACGGCATACGATAGTACTGCGTGTGTTTTTTCCAACGAACTTGAGAATGTCTACCTTATCGTCGACGCGGCGGGACTCTTCATCGGCGTTAGTCGATGTTCAGCTTGAGCATATGTTTCTCTCAAAGTAGAGATTTAAAGCGTGTGTGTTGGGGAAGTGTATCCATCGTCCCGGGGTCACGTAACTGTGCGATTAGGGTCGCACGACATCTTGTTCCTCCCTCTGTGAATCATTCATGTGACCGGGACCGCCGCGCGGTGCCCACCAGGATACGATATACTCGCCAACAGGACCACAGCGGACCCTCCCAGCGGTGGCCTCGGCACGGCTCCTCAGTGCCGCCGGAGCACACGCGCGGGTATTGCTTAATGATTGACGACAATTTATTGTTATAGTCCATTCACTGTTACTTCCAAATTTTCTGAAGCCCTGCTAAAGTTATACTTCCAGGATATTCCTCCGCCTCGTGCAAACAAAGCTTAACCAAGTATAGGAAATTACACAAGAGAAGTAACGCACCGCATTCGTGCGCTTTCAGTGTAATTATATTTTGTATAGGAACAATTTCTTACTAGGCATTACCAACACACATAGGTACTTTTCTACCCTATTTCATTCATATTAATTTTAAATGAAATATTATAATTTATGGATGATATATAAGTGACAATTTAATTTAACCAAAATTAAGGCACTTTTATGTTAACACAAGTACAAAACGCGTGTGACACATGGCATATTTACGAAACAACCAAGCACGTCATATATGGGGTGATTTATCAAAGGTTTGATTCAAAAAGTGCGAAAAAATCGTAAATAGACTTTAATAGCCTCGTTACTACAGTAGACTCCGCTCCCCAGGCCCCATGGGTTCCACTCTCCCCCTACTCCCCCAATAAAAGTTTTTACTTTTTGGCCAAAGGCAGACGTAAATCTCAAATTTCGTCCAAGTAAACTACAGAAAGTACACACTTCTTTTCAACGATTTTTTTTAAAACTATTTTTGTTAAGCAATCTCTGTCAGAACTCTTCTAATGTCCGCTGAGATGGGAAAATGCTCACATGTTATTTTTCGTTAATTTCCACAATAAAATTATTTTGTGACGCCATACGCCATGTACTTACAGGTACATCACAAAATACTTTAAAACAACATTTCGCTCATGTAGGATTTGTCGCTCGCTTGAAGCTCACCCATAACGCATACATGAATTCATATATCCATACATTTATAGTGTGTGTACACTTTCATGCATTCTTGCATTCAAAACTCTAATTTTAAATATAAAAAATAGGTGATTATACCCTGGATGCTTTCAGGAGTCTATCAAACTATTAAATTATTAACTTAACGCATGACTTTGCCTCAAGCAGCTTTAGTTTCCCTTGTGGGGTACCGAATATACGCAACGGATTGTAGTTATTTTATTTAGTTCATGAACTGTATA
>NQII01000119.1:1218818-1233439 GCA_002778355.1 Clitarchus hookeri | reverse complement strand
CCCCCCCCCTTTTTTTTTTTTTTTTCATCACTTCATCTTTCTGTTCCACAGAATCGTGCGACATACGGCAAGAAAACGCGAGGGATTTGAAGGCGCTATATAAGTTTTGGTTATAGTTTTATGTGCCGCGGTTGTGCTCACTAAGGTCAACGGTCCCCGGGGTGTCTGGGTCGTGGTAATTGAAGAAAAGAGTGAAGATATTTTGGAGACTCTTAACAGCGAGGTCTTGAGAGTATGGTAATTAATTTTTTTGATGATTTTAAATTTTGAGAAGAAAAATCAAGGAATTGCCAATTTGTCCTTCATTTACAGTATTTACAATGCCCTTCAGTGCAGACGCAAGTTCCGAAACATTAACGTATGATTATGTAACATGTGACATAATATACAAACGGAATTTTTTTTTAATTACGTTATTAGTAGCGTAATTATACGTTAGTAGTTCTGGTACTGAAGAGGACACAAAGGAGAAGGAAATATAAAGGCACTTTCCAGTTTTTTTTTCTTAGAAGCTTAAATCAGCAAAAATTAAAGAATACAATGTTGCAAGTGAGACGGAGTTTTAGAGGCTCACTGTTGCTCTGGGCTCGAAACATAGTCAGTTCGGCCTCCTT
Organism: Clitarchus hookeri; assembly: GCA_002778355.1. Classification (NCBI taxonomy): domain Eukaryota; kingdom Metazoa; phylum Arthropoda; class Insecta; order Phasmatodea; family Phasmatidae; genus Clitarchus; species Clitarchus hookeri. The sequence goes on along the minus strand of NQII01000119.1, from coordinate 1,232,825 downwards.
ACAAGCGAAACACGAAGCTATTGAACGGTAGCGGTCTTCGAGGATGTTCATGCCATGAGAACAGCAAGTGGAGTTTGGATCGCCTTTGCAAGTCTGTTGAGCTCCCTGTATCATGCCACAGTNCGAGGATGTTCATGCCATGAGAACAGCAAGTGGAGTTTGGATCGCCTTTGCAAGTCTGTTGAGCTCCCTGTATCATGTCACAGCGAGTGTTGAAACTGCTTAATTCTCAGAACGAACATTTCGTACCATATGTACACGCAGATTACAAGCACAGGAATTAATCCACTCCCGAAGCTCAGGCTTGTTTTTCTGGAAATTTTCGCAAGGCCAAGAATTGCCATACGGCGTCTTCATTCTACCTCATCCGTATTCCACGTGGTCTTGGAAGCTAAGAATCAATTATTGTTAGCTTAAGGTTTAAGCTGTAGCTAATATTCCGCCTACGTCCTTGAAGAGCGCATACACAACATTCCCGATAATTTCTACTTCACTTTATTACTGTGCTTTCAGCTTTAAATGGCGCTAACGTCTGAATACTGCAGCATTAATCACAGAACTTTAATTTTTTAGATAAATTTCATTCTTCATATACGTAGTCGTTTATATTATGTAAATAATGATTGACTGGCGGTACTCTTTACGGGAATTTTTTTTTGTAATACATTTATGTTCGGTAACAATCCGCACCAGTAATCAGCACTTTCACTACTTCCCCCCTGAAAGTGTGATTTTTTTCGTGAATGCACTCAAAATTATACGCCGACAGTCTGAAAGCTGAGGATGTAATATGGAAGCATACCTCAACAATAAGTATATTAAAAATGTCGCGAATAGTATGTGTAGCACTCGATTCCGCATTTCTCTTTCCACCGTTCTTAGTCTTGGATTTGTGAACTCTTTAACGTTGAAATCAGCGACGCGCGTGAAACGGCTTGTTTCTGAACCGGTTTTTGAGCGCATGTCAGATGTGTTAAACCCTAAAGTTCTACTGATTTATTCATGTTTACTTGGAAAAGAAGGGAGGGAGTGACGATTTACATACTAACCTAACTACTGGCAATAAAAGTTACACGCAACCAATTCCCGGTGTTGAACTCAAATGTGCTCTCTCTCTCTCTCTCTCTCTGTCTCTCTCTCTCTCGGTTGGTAAAATAAGGCGCAAAGGCTAGACATCGCCGGGAGCAGACATCTTGAATATTAACATTTAACCGCATTATTCCTCTCCCCCTCTCCGTATATTTACCATACCGTNCCGGGAGCAGACATCTTGAATATTAACATTTAACCGCATTATTCCTCTCCCCCTCTCCGTATATTTACCATACCGTTATTGTAGTTGGTTCACACATGATTAAACAATTTTTATCTCAGCCTTTGAATATAATCCATGCCCGGAGCTGCATAATATATTTTAATGTAAACACTGATCGGCGCAGTAATCAGTACCGGCCGTAGTGTAGGGTCTAAGTGGCGCTCCGGGCAAGGTTCAGCGACCCCCCTCCCATTTTTCTCAAAAAAGCGATTTTTACTTCTGCCTGAATTTAAAATAAACATACGGTAGCGTCTGTTTTTAGTGAATTAAGTTACTGCAGTAGAATTGGGCGATAAAAAATGAAAAAGAAAAAGAAGTGTGATGATATTTTGTTGAGACATTTATTTACCGAGCGAGGTGGCAGTAGTTCACATTCAGACTCGAATTGGGGACGACATGGGTTCGATTCCCGGTCCAGCCATCCTAGTTTCGGTTTTCTATGGTTTCCCGAAAGCACACTAGGTGAATGCTGGGATTATTCCTTACAAAAGGTCTCTTGGCCGATTCCTTCCCCGTGCCTGATTGCCTGAGGAAAACTTGCTCCGCTTCNTATTATTCCTTACAAAAGGTCTCTTGGCCGATTCCTTCCCCGTGCCTGATTGCCTGAGGAAAACTTGCTCCGCTTCTAATGACCTACCTACCAACCTACCAGCCTTCCGCGCATCCTCCCTTGCGATTGTTTCTAACATTTGACGCAAGTCAACAGAGCCGTGTAAATGTCAATTAATGACTGCATGTTAGGGAAAGATACACGCTGAGCGGGTAGAAACACAGCGAATCAACTGTAACAAAGAATAAAGCTACAACACAAGAAGAAAGCGGATACAGCACTTCGACGTGGTACAAGGAGTTCGGAAGTGGTCAGCTCACCGCAACTCCCACCTGTGACTTCCGGTGCACAGCGTGAAGTGGGGTGAGCGGGACTCATTGCTGTCTGAGTGGAACAAGGCGTTGTCTAATGCGGCACTGGCGAGTACCTGCAACTGAACACACATTCCGTAGTGAGGTATCACCTATCTGCCACATCAGCTNCTAATGCGGCACTGGCGAGTACCTGCAACTGAACACACATTCCGTAGTGAGGTATCACCTATCTGCCACATCAGCTTATCTTTATATTGACTTAATAATCATTCATCAAAAAGTTTTTAAGCTACAGGTATGACTTACTATTAGTTAAGGGAAAACCTGGATGAAGAAAAGAGAACGGCCAAATAGCGGGCGGCTTTGCCGTGATAGAAAACTGGACAGAGAACTCTTCCATTAGATACTGTCTCCAATGATGATTCAGACATTGAGGTAGGCTATTTTATATTTGAAGTTGTTNGAGAACTCTTCCATTAGATACTGTCTCCAATGATGATTCAGACATTGAGGTAGGCTATTTTATATTTGAAGTTGTTAAGAATTCAGGACACGTAACTGGTAGATTAAAGCTTCTGAGTTCGATTCCCGGCGGAATCAGGATATTTCAGGTGTACAAACTTTCTTTTTCAGATTCGGGAAAGAATATTTGATTTTATGTAATTTACTGTCGTTTTATTCGAAGTGCATGCAGGGCAGCCCGTTCATAAACACTAGAAAAAAACAATTTTATAGCAGTTATAATGCAGCTTTTCTAGTTTATAATATGTAGGGCGGTAAATATGACTTCAGTTGTTGTATGATTATTCAAATGTAAATACTATCAAATTGAAAAATACACCAACAAATTTTGTAAACGACAAGCAGTGGTCGATATGTGCAACAGAATTAAAACACTTTTTTTTTTCTTTTCTTTTTTTTCCACTGTGGCATGCTGAAGCAGGCTTTTAGCCAGACGAGGATGGAAATGAACAAAACGTAGCAAAATTGTCCATGTGACCAAGAGGATAGCCGAAGACTGTTTCGTAAAGGTGTGGCTGCTAAACTGGTTTATACTTGTTCAAAACATAAATTGCGTGCGTCTCAATACTGCAACGTGACTTCATTTTCTCACACAGGACTGTCTAGCGTGGCCACCCCCGAGGAAACTGGACGGTCATTTATCTGAATATTATAATTTTGCAAGCTGTAAAACAGTGCGCATGTTTTTTTTNTGCGCATGGTTTTTTTTATATAGAAGAACATTTATCAGGCAGCGTATTTACTATCCCTCTTCCTAACCGTCAGCTGCTTTTGGGTTGGGGGGAGGGGAGTTGCCTTGCACGTGCACCAGTTCAGTCAATTTAATATTGTATGTGGCGCGCTGCTTTGCTTTTGGGCAGAATAAAATTTCCGTACATTTATTCACTTCTTTGGCTACCTTTCGTGATAAGATACGAGCATGTTTGTATTCCTGTCCGATTTTTACGGACGGAGTGGAATTAATGCACAGAGTACAACGTAATTTTGCTAATCTCTTTACTGCGTGTGATTTAATGTTTTGAGTGGGTTGTTTCATCGTGCAGTTTTTTATTCCGGCAGTAATGAAACAAATTTACGTTCCTGATATAAAGTAAATTGTAACCATATTAACTACTGCAAAATGTGTTTCAGTGTAGGTTCAACCTTATGTCAAACCGAAATCTCTTCTCATAACATTCCACAATAAATTGCCTGTATTTGGCGAGAAAAAAAAAGCACGGCATTAGTCTGCACCATTTTTCAGTTTATTTTTAAAACAAAATATTGCAGGAACAGCGCCGAGCGTGCGCATTAAATGTATAATGTGATTACATATCAGTTCCGTCATTTAATAGCCTTACGACCAAACAAATCAATGTATTTTAAAGGGCATGTCTGATTTCTTTAAAACTTCGTTTTAAGTGTAATTTTATATTACACGTGTAGTTACAACGGTGGAGCAACAATTATACAGAAATATAAATCTCTTTCAGTTATGCACACTAAAATAGTGAAATTTCAATAGTAGTCGTTTATTCAAAATCTATCGCCTGTATTTGTTTGTAGTAAGGAATACGGTAGTGTGCAAGTTTTGTGCGGTCAAACTCTGGTATCAAATATTCATCGCATGCGTATCGCAGTAGTGGTTATGTTGTCATTCTAACAAAAAAAATAAATTAAATGCATACAAAATGTAGGCTACTCCAGTCAATTTATCACCACCTCAAAGATTCGCAGGTTCTCCACCAGATGCGCTATGCTTCTCGGATAGTTGTGATGCAGTGAAAGGTCAGGTACAACGCTAAGCCTGTCTTTTTTTTTTCTTCGGATTATAGTTCACTAGCTTCTACCCGCGACTTCGCTCGCATGGTTATAATAAATAACGGTATTTGTTAGTAGACAGACAATGATCATAAACACAGAACAGAGCACTAACGATGCCATTTTTTGGTGCTAGAGTCGCTCTTTTACATAGCCACTGGTCGTCATTTATATTTCTTTGTATATCTGGGTAAACGCTAGCAATCATTTCCGTACCACTCTGCACCAAATTATTAAAATCTCCCGTTAGTGACACGCAGCCCTCGGCATCTGCTTCTAACCGCCCATCTCCAATGTTTAATAGTGTGTCAGCATAATGTCCTGCATCAACGTCATTGTAGAGATGCACTCTCATATTTGTCGTCAAGCTGAATTTCTTGACATTTGCCCATAAGCTTGACGACTTGAGACAGGCTTTGATTTCATCTGCAGGTGTGCCCCTCTGAATCGCCGGTAAAGTTTGGTGGAAGTCACCAGCCAATAATACAATCATTCCTCCTACAATGTCTGTATTGTTTCGTATATCCTGTAGAATTCGGTTTAGGGCCTCTATCGCTTTTTTGTTTGACATTGTGCTTTCGTCCCACACTAACAACTTACATTGACGCAGTATTGTACCACAAGCGCTATTGTTACTAAAAAAAAAATTTTCCTTAGGGAATTATATATATATATTTTTGGGATAAAAAGTAGCCCATGTCACTTCCTGGCCCTCCAACTATCTACGTACAAAAAATCACGTCGATCTGTTGCTCCGTTGTGACGTAGTCCCACACTAACAACTTACATTGACGCAGCATTGTACCCCGAGCGCAATTTTTAATTTAAAAAATTTCTTAGGGAATGATAAATTTTTTTGGGATAAAAAGTAGGCTATGTTACTTCCCAGTCCTCCAACTATCTTTGTACGAAAAATCACGTCGATCCGTTGCTCCGTTGCGACGTGAAAGGACAAACAAACAAAAAAACAAACACAGACATTTTCGCATTTATAATATTAGTTAGGATTACCTGTGCCAGTGTTTTCTAAGTGTCTGGCAATTACGTTTTGGTCAACACGTAAATGCCTATTCAGCTGTTTTAAACGCGCCATACTGAAGATATCTCCGCCCAAAGCTACTGAAATGCAGCATTGTATTCAAGTCTCAAGTACATGATCAAAGTAAATTACCCACCAATCTACATCTTACACTTATAGTTTAGATCACAACACTTTCAATTTTTGGTTGACGTTACGCTGATGTTTGCAATGTGTCTGACTAATGACTAATGAGGACACTAGGTCGTACATAATTATTTTTTTTCTGTGAAGTAAATTGAATTGCTTTTGTTTCCTTTATCATCCCCAGCATCGCCTGTTCTGATACATATTCGTGCCCATTTTAAACACAATTAAAAATTCTGAAGCATTTTGAAACGTAATTTTTTTGCACCTTCGATGTCGCAGCATTAAATATCGTTTCCCAACACGNATACTTTCAATTTTTGGTTGACGTTACGCTGATGTTTGCAATGTGTCTGACTAATGAGGACACTAGGTCGTACATAATTATTTTTTTTTCTGTGAAGTAAATTGAATTGCTTTTGTTTCCTTTATCATATCCAGCATCGCCTGTTCTTATACATATTCGTGCCCATTTTAAACACAATTCAAAATTCTGAAGCATTTTGAAACGTAATTTTTTTGCACCTTCGATGTCGCAGCATTAAATATCGTTTCCCAACACGGTTATGTGTGTGATTTGAACAAACGAGCTTTATCGCTTTCTCAGGACACAGTAAGTAACATTCCACCACAATTTTTTTTTTTTTAATCGAAACAGGTTACGGTAAATATCCTTCTCATCATGCTTGGAACACAGAAATTTTGGAAAATTAATTTGTAGCGTAAAATTTTACTATCTTGCATAATTTTTATCCAAATGGCACTATTTTCCTCCAATTGGTACAGCAAAATGGCGTGTGAAAGCGCTAAGATACTAAAATGTGTCGGCTTGCTGACCCGCAGTGTTAGGTCTGTGAAGCGCCATGACCGCTGTGGAAACTCCGTGATAACGACCCGAGGGCGAGGGCACACGTGTAACTCATGCCGCCGCTGCTAGTTCCGCTGACCTCTCGGGGCCGCAAGCCGACCGTCTGGTCACGAAGAGCCTGGGTCGATGCCAGACGACGTCCGACGCGAAATACACTCTCATAGGTCCTTTTATTTTATCNTAATCGAAACAGGTTACAGTAAATATCCTTCTCATCATGCTTGAAACACAGAAATTTTGGAAAATAATTTTGTAGCGTAAAATTTTACTATCTTGCATAATTTTTACTCAAATGGCACTATTTCCCTCCAATTGGTACAGCAAAATGGCGCGTGAAAGCGCTAAGATACTAAAATGCATCGGCTTGCTGACCCGCAGTGTCAGGTCTGTGAAGCGCCATGACCGCTGTGAAAACTCCGTGATAACGACCCGAGGGCGAGGGCACACGTGTAACTCATGCCGCCGCTGCTAGTTCCGCTGACCTCTCGGGGCCGAAAGCCGACCGTCTGGTCACGAAGAGCCTGGGTCGATGCCAGACGACGTCCGACGCGAAATACACTCTCATAGGTCCTTTTATTTTATCTCACCTCCACGGCGGGTCAGGCTACGAGGGTCGCTCGTTTCGCCCCGAATTTATATCGCGTTCGGAAATAGTCGTCAGCCGTTATAGGCGTGGTTTGTAGCGCTGCTGCCTCACGCCTGGTCAGCTCCTCTGTTTTGTCGACCCAGTGAAGCGGTTCCGTTAAATCGGATGCATATTTTATTTAACTTAAAAAATTCAAGNAATATAACTGAAAAAATTCAAGTTGTGCTTCATTTCAGATTTGTTTTAGCCAACAGAATTATCTGTAATAACAAATATTCTAGGTTTAATAAAACATTCCTCGCGTGCTTTACTTACTCGACGTCCTCCTATGCTCTGTATTCGATTACATCGGGCCTCGTTGTACTCTCTGACTCACTGAATGAGACTGTTGTACTTTCAGGGCACCACTCAATATTTTGGATACATGGCGTCCTCATACAGATGGAAATGTGTATATGCGCCCTTACTGAAACTTGTGATAGAGCAGCAATAACAGGATACGTTCTTACGGCGCCCGTCTGCCTGGCGCGCCAACTGGGTTGCTGTGTGTTCGTAGTACGTACACTTTTTACCAGTAACTGTTTTACACAAAGGCCTACACAACCTGTTTCTACACCAAAATAAATAACATTTCAGACTATGACGGAATAAAACTTTCAACATATCACGCTTATTGCAAACACTATTTTGAAGCTCTTCATCTTGGCCAAAAAACTACGTTTTCATATTGTTATGGCATAACATGTTGTAAGAGAATACCTGCAAAACTAACATACGGCCCTGCATTGAAATTTGTTACAAACTTTCCACAATAAAATTACAGGGTAATTACATAGTAAACGTTGTACAACATAAAGCCTACGCGTAAGTTCGGAGCCTTGCGCGTAGCGGCGACAAAGCACTTGATGCGCCCATTAGTGCCACCCTTAATCCCTCCCTTGCTCCCATGCATCAGAAATGCAAAATATCTTCGTGCAGATGGGCACCTTAAGACCGAGAAGATAATTTGGAGTTTTAACTTGCAGTGTGTAAAACTAAAGTTTGCGACGTATCATGTAGCGTGTCGTTTTTCCGTTGCGGCTTATTTTCAAAGCTATACCAAGCAGCAGCGACGTCGGTGGTAATCGACATTAGTGAAGAGAGAGCTGTTCTGCTAGCAGTATCAGTGGTGGGCTGAACAGAATGGCAATGTGTAGCAGGTTGCTAACCAAAATTGAAATATTAGACCATTTTAAAGAAAACATTTTCGTCCAAAACAACTTGGAGCACCAGCAAAATACCTGTGGGCATTTTTGTTCGTAATGTTTAATGATAATAAAATAAACGACGTCTTATTTGTGCGGGCGNTCTAGGGCGAAGGGCTTTCGAAGTGGGGACTGTCGGCGCCATTCGTTCCTGAAGAATGACAGTGAAGGAACAACGGTATAATGCTAGAGCAGAGGCGTTGGGAGTTCCCCGGGAAATCCTGCCGACCATCGGCAACGTCTACCACGTTTCCCTCATGCAAATCCAGGGTGGCTACTTAAATCGAGACCGGATTGCCTTGGTGACAGGTCGGCGGTGTGACACGTACACTGTAAAAATGCGTTCTTTGCTGCAACGTATGATTTGTTGCAGCAAAGAAAATTTTGTGTAAATATGAACCAATGCAAATTAGGCTTGTCGCAAACATAATTTTTGTTTCATCCATATAGTATAAAACCATAATAACCTTGCATTGTCGGTACCATAGTTTAGCAGACTTCTTTGTTGTAATTTCATTTATCTGAAAAACAACCGTGATTAGTAAATAAGAAAAAAGTAACAAACCTTTCAAAGTTATAGCCACTAAAAAAAAATAGTACGATGGCTCCGTGCCTTGAACCTGCACCCCCAACACCCTTCCCCTCCCCCCTCCTCGACCGTGTTACTAGTCTAACGCCCTTTGCCATACTACTTTGTTTTCTTGTGTTCAGGTTACTTTTGATAGGTATGTTATGTTGAGTAGTAACATGGGCCAGAATGTAATGTCATCACGAGGGAGAAATTGAGGTTCGTGACTTGGAGAATCACTGTGCACTTCAGAATTACATTAAACGTATGCACGAGGACTGTCCATTTGCTCATTTGCAGTTTCGTAACTGCAGAATATATTGTTTTATGAATGTATGCGTTGGGACAGCAGTTACGTACTGAAAACTACAATGAAGAACAGAAAACATTTAACATTGTTAAATTGTTACCTTTGGTACGAAGTAATATTTCTTTACTGTGAACAAACAAAAGAAGCTCAGACAATGTTTACTTCTTTACTATTAAGGAAAGTAATGTTGCTATAAAACAAAAACTTGTAAAGAAAACTTTTTTTGACAGCAAACCATGTATCTGTAACTTTCTCTTTGAATTAAAGCAATATTGTGTTACTGTAAATAAAACAGCCTCTAAGGAACGGGTTTCTTTGCCGTACAAAAAACTTCCTAAGGATCTTTTTAGACTGTAGGCCTATATCCTTTCCCTATCTAGGCTATCCAAATCATCTCCATTGTTCACTTGGAGACAGCGAGTGGTGCCTTAAAGACTCTCTGAAATTTATTAAGGGGGATTGGTCCCGCCACCGTGTATTTATCAATGTTTCTGCGTAAGTTCCATTGCAAAAGGATTAACGAAGTTTTTTGCATTACAGAACACACATAAATGCTTCTTGAACTTTATCAAAATATTGCCGACCTCCCGTGGCGCAGTCGGTTGGTGCACCGCCGGTGTGCGGTGCGGCAGTTTCTGGTTCTGGGCTCGAATCCCATGTGAGGCACGGGCGTTAGTTTAAGTTAGGTCATAAATTAGTTTGTTTGCTGTCCCCTGATAAGTCTTAAGGCATAACACCGGGAGACGTTAATAAGCCCTTTCCAATACAATACAATGTATCAAATTGTTGCACCTTCCCTGACTTATTAATTTTTATCTGGTGACAGCCGAGAAGAAGTCGTTGATTATTTCTTGCTGGCGATTATATAAATGACACTAACTACAGCAGTCGAGCAATAACTGATTTATAAAAAAATTTAAATGCAATTATTTTTGCTTTGTTGGGCCGTAAAATACGAGACAAAATTAAACTGCAGGCTGCGGCGAAAATTCCATTGATCCAAGGTAGCTAGAACTGATACGTGGTAACAGACGGCGCCTTTGTCTCGCCGAGAGGTTTCGTAATTCAGTTCGTCGCGAAGTCAGGCGTGCTCGCCAAGGCTTCACCTCTCCCCTATGTGGCTCCGGCGTCCGGCAGGAATAGTTCACCTGAGTGGAAGGCGAGGTGAACCTGAGGAAGGGTTGGCGGGAGGGCACGTGGTATTTAATTTTCTGTTCAACTAGTTATTGTTGTTTTAATCTTAAAATGCTCTTTAATCAGTGCATAATCGTAATACGTAAACAAATTTACAAACGTGGTTGGGATGTAATTTTATTTATACATTTGTGTAATTTTTAATGCCGACCGTAAATGCTTTTCCGTACACGACGCATTGCAGTGACCAGTTAAGTAATACGGCGTTAGTACTTAGAAGTTGCTTCCCTTACTGTGTCACATTTTACTAGCTTTCGCCATACGGCAATGTTGAACTGGCACCATGTCGAAGGGAATAGGTTTGGTGGAAAATTTTACTATGTTTTTTCTTACCTAAAAGGGGTTTGCATACACTAACTAGGATTCTCCTCTGGCTGCCTAACTGAGAACGGTTGAAACCAGTATGATTGTAATGAACTTATGTAAGTAAATTTAACTTTGGCCTTTCCGTTGGTTTTGCATAAGTTTAAATATAACCTTTAAAGCTGTTTACAGGGAAAGCACTTGGCAGTAATAGTATTGCACACGTTCGCGTCTTTGGAACAGAAACGTGTTTTAATTGCAGCTATAGTGTACATTTTATCATCGCATGTCCATATTGCACGTTGTTGACTAGTCCCTTGTCTGTGTTGTGGTTGAACAAGGAACCTTGTAGTATTCACTGCTGTTGTTACAATGTCTTTATGCTTCTCTTGTTCTAGCGTAACGTTCATTCTATTGCAGCTGTAAATGTTAAGGGGATTTTTCTCTTTCAGTAGCTCAGATCACTGAAGATTTTCTCGCTATTGGCCCGTAAATCTCTTAAGCAGCTAAGTCGTGGATGCTCACGATATCCGAACCACAATGTAGGATACGGTTGCGCCAGACACTCGCCGCCAAACCGAGTTTTCAATTATGTCTAGATAGCCATCTGCGAGGACTTACAGAAGGATTACGAGGTGGAAACGACTTTGCCCGCCAACACTGGAGGAAACGGGAGAGAGCGAGAGCGAGAGAGGAAGAGAAAGAGAAAGAGAGAGTTAGGGAGAACGATAAATCTGGGGGCAAGAAACAAGGTTCTAATTTTGGAGCATACAGTAGTATTTAATGTCTCCTTTGTTAACCGTACGTCCGGTGTGGATGTCACGCTTCAAACAAACTCCCTTGGAATTCCGCTCTGGGATTTATTAACCAAGTGGAGCGTATCGTTAATTTTTTTAATTCAGCGAATAGAATGGTATTACGTAAAATTATCGCAGCGTATTGCTTTATGCAAAAATTTTCGTGTTGGTATCGTTCCGTGAGATAGAAATCCGTTCATACATATTCTGAGTAATATGCAGTTTAAAAAAAAAACAGACTTTTTATGGCTTCCTAGTAACACGTTCCTAGCGTGCTTTTCTTGTAGGCGAGGTATTGCGAATTTGGTCTCAGGTTTGGGCAAGCGAGGGTTACAAGAGGCACTTTAGTGAACAAAATACTGGGAAATATACGAACAAAGAATTTGTTGTGCTTTTTTCTATAGGAAAACACGTCTTTTACCTACATTCTGTGAACTGAAGAGACTTAAGTCGTGTAAAATCGATTGAACGTTTGTTTAAAAAACGTCACTTGAATTGATTTTTTACCATATTGGTAATAACGTAATTAAATTGTTCTTTTTTAAAATATTATTTTGCAGTGTATTAACTTTGGTTTTTATGATACCAGATAACAAGTCATTTTAAAGAAGACGACCTGTTTCTTAGATGAAAATACATGTTTCCCCTACAACTGCATTGATGACACCCCTTTGCCATAGTGAACTGACCCAGTAGTACACTATACACGGGAAGGCACAAACGCTTGAACACCTTTTACGTGTTTTCTATCATGATCAGTCAACGGAAGGGGCTGTGTGCGTTCGGAAGTGGCATGCTTATAAGCCACATAAATTCGAGCATTCAGTCAACGATGTATCTTATCAATTTAAACGTTTTCCGACCCACTTTTAGTGAAGTCGTCAGTTGGAAACGTCAGTGAAATGTGTCCCTTAAGCATAGCTCTAGTAGGACCAAGAAACTAACTAAACGAGACCAGTGAACTCTGAAGAGTTATTGTCGTCAGACTGCCGTGCCAGCGATTGCAGAGGACTTATGTCACAGCTCAGGTACAGATGGTAGTACTTTCCGCCAGGTGATGAGGACTTGGTTTTCACGGTCATGTTGTTGCCAGGAAGCCACTGATCACACCCACCAGTGCCCGACGTCATTCAGGGTAGTACGAGCAACGCCGTCATTCAATTCTGGCACAGTGGAAAGTCTTATGCATTGATGAGGAACTGTAGACGAACGGTATTTACCTGAGTGTGTTATGTCAACAGTAAACATATTTGGCTGCAGTCAAATACAATGGGGTTGTTTCTAGTCTGTTTTTCTTGGTATGGATGTAGTCCATTATTTTTAATCGAGGGATTTATTTACTCTGGCATTTGCCAAGTCAGTTGGGACAATAACATACTTCCTACTATGTGGCAATAGTATGGAATGGGCTCTGTCATGTATCAAAACAGTAATTTTCACATGGCATTGACCATTGCGTAGGTTGGACCGCTCAAAGATCCGACTTGAACTCTATAGAAAATATTTTGGATAAGCTACAGAGTCGTTTGCGTGCCAGACATATTCGAACAACAGAAACCTCGTGTATTCACCATGCTACCGGAATAAAGGAAACAAGTACGAGTGGAGTGATTTGGGCGGTTCTTAACAACAAGGTCTTGAGGGCCGATGAGGATGAAACGAGGTGGCTATGGAGCAGCGCCGGAATGCAAGGGCGGGGTAAACGGAAGATCGCTGAGAAAACTCACCGACCAGCGGCATCTTCCGGCACGATTCCCACGAGCGAAAATTTTGGAGTGACCCCGCCGGGAATCGAACACGGTTCGCCTTGATGGGAGGCAAACGCACAAGTACCACACCACCGCGGCCTCGTAAGAATGCAAACGAATTCCGCTAGCTGTGTACTATAACTAAGTGAAGAGTCTACCCCATATTTTTAACGCTTTAACAGCAAAGGGAAGTCCGACATTCGGTTGGTTATAGTCTATTCGCGGTATCTTCACACTTTTTTAACCAAACCTTTGAAAAATCAATCCATGTGACTTGTTAGGTTGTTTCCTTAATATGTCATATGTCTCAAGCGTTTTATACTTCGGTTAACATTAAAATATCTTATTTAGGTTACATTAAACTTATAATTATATTTAATCTATAATTTATAATATTTATTTATAATTAATGTGAATAAACCAGAGAGAAAATATGTGTGTTGGTAATGCCTAGTAAGAAATAGTTCTCATGCAACATAAGTATTAAACTCAGTGCACACGAATGCGTTGCGTTGTCCATTTGGTGTAATTTTCTAGATTTGGTTAAGCTGTGTTGGCACGAGGTGGAGGAATATCATGAAAGTAGATTTTTGGCATGGCTTCAGAAAAATTGGAGGCAACAAGGAATGGACAATACAGCGGTGATGATGGTGTGTTGCGGCGACACTGCAAAAACTTGCAAGGCGCACAACAACAAACAGCTTAACTTTGCTGAGGGGGGGG
>NQII01000119.1:1199480-1218787 GCA_002778355.1 Clitarchus hookeri | reverse complement strand
AGGAAGCTAGTGGATGACGGATGACTGTGTCGTTCTGCCGGACGGGAGGTGTGTCTGTCGCGAGTCGTCGACACATGGTGGCGGTCTCCGGCCGACAAGCTGATCGATACGGGCAACAAAGGATCCGGAATTACCTCGGAGCACGGCAACGGAATCGGCCACGGGAATTACAGTGTTTAACGCGGCCGGCGTGCTCCTTATCTGCTTAGCCCCTCGGCCCGCCTGTCGGCCGCGTGCCTGGGGAGAGCGTCCTTGCGGGACGGTCTTAGGCTCGCTCCCTTCTCACAGACCTGCTACGTAATTAACTATTGAGCCGCGGGCTCCATCCTACCTTTGTTATAAAGGCTGTGTCTCAATTGTAATTACATACTTGTTAAGAATATACATATTCGTACTTACCTTTGTAGGCAGCAATGGCTTGTCTGTGCACAGATAACCAGTTACGGCGAGGTTATGTGCAGTCTTCCAGAGGCTGTGTATATTATTAGCCATGCGGTGATGACCCGCGAACCGAATTGCACTCCCCCAACTGAGGCCTTGACCTGGCAAGTCGGGTGGATCTCGGGGTGGCGGAGCTCCTATGCAGGGACTGTCTGGCGTCCTGGAGGAGTTGGGCTGTCCTGGGTTAAAACTCAGTGTGCATGTCTGAAAATTGTGGGTACTCAGGGGATCAGTTGTGAAAGCTGCGACTTCGGCCGTGCTGATCGCGGGTCGGACTCTGGGTGGCATTGGTTGAACCTTCCACTGGAAGGAGATCTGGAGGCGGGTACTTGCCTGGAGGGCTGGCCCTGCATGACAGTAAGGTTGGTAGCAGCTGCCGTGGAACGCAAGCGTGCCGGCTCCCTCAGGTGTCAGTTTCGAAGGGTTGGTGCTCGCTAATGAAGGGTCGACTGTCTGGTCCGCCTAGTAATAGGATTCGTTTACGAAGCGGTTTCGTAGAGGTGGATAGTCCTCGGCCCCATCAAGGTGGCACGTACAGATTCAACTCCGTATTCTGCTGTTGACAGGTGAGGTGGAACCACCCTCGGGTGGAGAACATCCACCCACTGCGATTGGAAAGGGCGTAATCTCTTTCTATTGACAGCATTCAACTGCTGTCAATTAGAGCTCTGACCAAGCTCACAAAGACTTGGAAACTAAGACTGGTGAAGAGTGCACATACATCGAGGATTTATGTGACAGAATAAACAGCCTGTGTGGCCCTAAGAACAGACAGAATGTAAGAAAGACCTGAGTTGCACTCTTCTATGATGTATATCGCTCAGAAAGTTGTCTTCTGTAATACCCAATGGGCTCAGGCACAGGAGGAGACGATCTGGTCAAAACCCGCTGCACCAACGCAGTGCAGAAAACATGTGGGTACTTACCCTGACTATTGGGACGGGTTTTATCTGGATGTACTTCACTCGTCGTACAACCCTTGCGTAAATAACACGAACTACTAGAAAGTAAACACGTGTTTTGTCATTCTGAGCTAACAACTCTATGGTTTTTGCTGTAAATAAACATTTTGTGTTCTATGTTGGTTGTCTTTGCTTTCGTTTGTGTCTATGGTGCTGCTTGGTGTTCTTGCAAAAAAGTAACAATAATGCATTTATCATGTGCAACAGGTAAGATATTATAAACGCAGAAATAACGTTGTACATTGGTTGCTTCGTAGAGCACAAAACGTTCGCATCATAGGTTATGTACGTGACGTTTGAAAACAAACATGGCGACCGCAGCAAGTACGCAAATTCACCCGGCAAGTAAGCAACTTCGTGTACTTGGCTACTACAGACGCTGTGTTTACTATACTAGGAATTGTGATGGCGCTAGTATATACTTAGTGACGTCACAGGTGGGGCGAAGTATGGATATGTATATACTTGAAATGAATTGGGATACAGCCTTAGGTGGGGACAAGTACCTCCATGTTGGATTTATTTATACTTCCTCTTACAGCGACTTGGCAGGCGCAGTATTTAAAAACCGGACTTATTTACGTTTAGTACATACCTTTAGGGACCTCCCTAGTTGTCACGTGGGTCTGATTGTAAGCAGTTTTGTCTATTTCAATTAAAAAATAAGACTGTTGGTTTTTTAATTTTTAATATTTTTTTAGGACAGAAATGAAAGTTAATATTTGTTGCGTATTAATATATTTTGCTATTGGAAGGAGTGTAGTCGGTGAAAAGTTTCAAAGTCAGCAAGAATCGCTGTAAATAGCCCTCTGTTTACGATATTGATTCTTCTGTAAAACAGTATTTTAAACTATAGCAGCAATAACGTATCATTTTTCAATATATTACTGTATTAAAATCCAGTAGTTACCGCTTAAAATTCTGAGGAACAGAACAGACGAAGCCTGTTTGTTTTGCATCGCCTTGAGGGGTTCCTTATGGCCGGATATGTCCGTGAAGTGTTTAATATTGTTTACTAGGGATTCCCCTCAAGGCTCGGTCTCAACCGTCCTTCGTGTTGAATTTTCTGTTTATTTGCCATAACTTCCTTTTCATCAAATAACTGAATATTTCTTATTATAGCGTGTTAACATTTTACAAATACCTTCAAATTTAGTCGCAGAATTGTACCCACGCGTTATCTGGTTATTGTGAAAAGGCGAGAATCCGTCCATAATTTAAAATTTTTGCGGCACTAATTACGTCATAATTATTTGACAAAAATTTTGAATTTATGTTTGTTCTACAGCGTAATGTATATTGCGTATAGTTTAAAAATAAGTGTTTCTAACAAATCAAATAAGCTATACACCAGTAATTCAACATGGCGTCAGAGGCCTAGCCTTAACTGTTACTTGGAAAATCAACATGTTTAATTGCAGTTACTCCCGGTACTTCCGTAATCACAATGGAAAAATTGCGTAATTATTATTTTGTACGTGACATGAGAGATTGTGAATTACAGTATTTGATCTTTAATATTAACTCTTGCAAATTAGATACAGAGGGGCTATATTCACTTTACAATGTGGCTTCGTCGAAGCAGATAAATCATAGCTCCGTTTATCGTCTGCAGTTGAATAAGTGAGAATAGTCGGGAATTACTATATTTGAAGGAGTATTATGGAAGAAACAGCAATAGATATGATGAAACGGTAGGTACCGCAGAAAAATTTGTCGCAACTGTTTTNGGGGGGGGGGGGTCCATAATGAACTATATTCCTCTCACACCTTAACTTTTATTCCTGCGCGTAGATAAGTTAGCTTTGATTTGATTCGCTCCAGAGTGTCCGTGTTAATGTTTCGCCCAAACTTTTAACAAGGATCGGAGACCCTCATGAGATAATTAAAAATTCGTAACTGTGTGTTTCAGCGAAGCTGACATTTCCATCGAGTGGAGTTATTGATTCCGATCTCTGCGGGCACCGTAGTTGTAATCCACATTTAGTCCTGCCATTACATCAGATAATGGGAACTAATCGTGCGGAGTGGTTGCACGCACCGAGAGAAAGATTTGTTTGCCCCCTAAAAACGTTTTGTTCCAACAACTGAAGCCAAATATACAGTACACATCAAAAATTTAGGACCACGCAAGTGTAAATGAAAACTTCAACTTTACTTGATATAGAACATAAATCAATAACAGAAATAAGGAAACACTGTGGAACCACTTGATACTTCTTTAAAAATAACTTCAGTTAAAATTGGGTAGCATACGAAAACGTTTTGGTTTTTTTAATAGTTTATTTTCACATGTGTATTATAAACCTGACTTTAAAAAAAAATTATTGTGTGTGATACACATGCCTTAGAAATGCCGGGCTGTGCTGAAATTTCTCGTTGTGTTTTGTTACAGTTACTCAGTCCAACAATTTGTCATTTAATGTTCGATAATGCACTTTTTCCCCCTATTTTATACACAACGGCACGAAACGTCCATTGCAACTGTGTATCTCATAATGTATGGCAATAATAGGGGAATTTATAATTTTCCAGTAACAAACCTGGAATGTTATCTCTTGAGTGTAAACAGAACTAACTAATGCTCTAAACCTCATCTCGCTAGATGAACTGGTAAGAAGCATATTTGGTTTTCAAATTCAATGCATTTATAGTTAATTTTCCTTACAATGTGAATTCACTTAACAAAAATAAAAATACTTGTTTGAAAATTTATTATGTTCTTCGTTTGGTTTTATATTTAGAGTTTATTTATAAAGGCAATATAAAAATAATATTACACAAAAATATTTGTAAAATAATTGTGTCTACATAACTTTGTCTACGTAACTTTTTACACAGAAATGTGTACAATAATTCCACATTTATGTAATCATTACAAAAATCATAACTTACAAATTATTTGACCGATTTCAATAATTTAATCACGATAATGTGTGTTTCGACAGTAACAGTGTTAGAAAATTGTATAACATAAATTGCACCAAAAGTTTAAAACTAGGAAAGTATTTTAACACATTTACTATTGGTCTTAAACTTTTGACGAGTACTATATAGTCATTTGTTTCTACAGCATCACCGAGTAGGCAATTACACATAGCCGAATTGGTGTGGCTGCTCATTTGATGTGTGCGTACCCATTCTCTAATTGGCTACGGGAGGCTCTGGGGACAGGCCTTGAGTCTGGTTGGTTACTGCACGCTGCAGAAGGTTACCTGTTTAGTGGGCTGCCGGCTGGGGAGGCCCGACATTTTCCTGGCCAGTGACACAATTTTGTTCAAGGCGTCCTTGTTTTTTACTAAAGGTTTGATTCAAGTAAACCGTGTATTTATTACTTTGTAAAACTTGTTTAACTTGTTCAAAACATTGCGTTCATTACACAAAGCAAACTTCGGAAAGGGTTCGAATTTTGGATGAGCCATTTTTCGATGTTATTATAGTGCAGTTTAGAGTGTAAATCGCTTCCGATTAGCCCGCCAGCAGAAAAGAGGGGATATCAAGATACATGTAACAATTAAGTGAACGGTTTTTGATAACAACTTTGTATTACTTTTTGTTTGTATGGTTGGAATAAGCGTTTATCTTAGTGTGGGAAGGCCGTGACTCGGATTGACGCGTGACGTAAACAGCTCTTTCGCGCGGAAGCAGAAGACTTGCTGAACTAACACTATTGTGAGTGATCGTCACTTATAAGAATTGTCCCTTTCTACACTTCAGAATGGAGATTTATAATGTTCGATAGAACATCCCTAAACAATAGATATTTCCCGTTCCTGCTAGAAGCTGTACTAGATGCTGCTAGCACCCAGCTGCTAACAGTGTTTATGTAATACTAACAGTGTTTGCTAACAGTGTTTATGTAATACATAATGCATAATGTAATACATAATGCTAACAGTGTTTATGTAATAGCCACAGAGCTCAGTTAAATTATGCGAAGCAATCTGTCAAAATCAGTTCCTATAGCAAAAGCGTATATTATCGTGTTTTTAGATCAGTGTTTGATTACAAAAATTGCTAAAACAATAGGGTAGGCGTAATGCTCAAATAAATGTACACGTGAAATCGTTCCCTAGAATTCTGTTACTACGAACGTTAACTGACTTTATTTTAATGGATAGGTTGCAAACATAGTTCATTTTAGTTTAAAACCGGGACATGAACAAAGCGAGTGAAGACTGGCAGTGTTGCTCTCTATGGAGGAACGTTTAAATCTGCTGCCTCTCCTATTCCACTGCTGCCCATTAAGTGGCCATAATAGATGCTCTATTAACTGCTTTAATTGCTTCCTACAAGCTGCCAGCGCGCGAAACACCGCCGTCATATTGCACACGGCGAGTTTACGTATGATGGACAGGTCGTGGGTATCTTTCTGTGTTAATGACTAGGATAGGCCTACGTAAGACTTGCGTATTACCGTTGTTAAAATTGTGTAAATTTTACTCCTACTAACAGGCTCATTATTATTATTTTTTTTTTAACTAATACCGCATCATACAGGAAGAAATTTCTGCAAACAGACTCATTGGCAAAATTACACGATATAGCAAATAGTGTGTGTATTGTAATGAGTTTACATATAGCCTATGAAGAAAGTGTAAATATTACGTAGGCTTAAATTTCCTGAACTTAAACGGAAGTTGATGTGTCACCTTCAGTATTTCTTGTAACCACGCAGACACGGGGTTTGGTGTTGGTGGTTTTAGCACTTGGTTCCTTTTTCTGCCTTTGTCTTGCAGAGACATCTGAACTAAAGCGGTCTACCATGACTTACAATATGTTCTTGCAAATGAGATTTACTATTGTCATCGATACATATTGCCGGTTTCTCTTCGGCAGTGAGTCACCGAGTTCTGAACCTGTAGAAAATAGCATTGCTCGAATACTTTTTACAGCCATGTCTGTGCAGCATGCGAATGGTGGTTACACACGCCGCGGAACTCTCCAATTTACTTTTACAGTAAACGTAACGTACAAAGATCTCATGTTCACTTCTGGTCGGAATATGCTATCACTTTAAATATTGCTGTTAAAATGACAACATCTCAATACATGCTAGTATTTTGCGTAACTCAAAACCACATTGTACTTACATACAGAGATTTTTGCCTGTTTTAAAAATAAGTTTTTAATATCGTAATGACTCTGGCATGGTTGTAGAGCGTATATAACGTGAATGTACGAATTAATTCACTTGCCTTTTGTTTGCGATACTTCAACTAGTTTTTAGTTGGTGGAAACGAATGTTTAGTCGTTTCAGTGTAGGATTCAAATGTTTGTTTCTACGTAATATTTAAACATGTATACACAGGTGACTTAAATCCTCAATTTATGTCGAAGGAGAAGGATAATCCGAGGATGGCTTAAACATTTTATTCACCTAATCTTGAAGATAAGAATGGCTTTCACATAAATACTTTAAATATGAGATTCTAACTAAGAGCCCCATTAACCCCTGGCTGATGTTTCACTCAACTTCACAATGAAAGTCATAAATTAGAAACTGTTATTTACCGCTAAAATAGTATTTAACGCTGTAGCTTCTTTTGGCTTACATCGTTGATCTTTATATTTCTTACAGTGTTTTGCACTTTATAAGCTAATCATGTTCTCTCAATATTGCAGTATTCAAATATTAACACTGACTCAGTAAAACGTGGAAATATATTGTCAGATACATGAAACAGTCAATTACTTAAAAAAAAAAAAAAAGTACTTTTAGATATGCACATAGCATATACTAAAATCCCACCATTTCTCATGAATATTAGTGATAAGCGGTGGTTGGTGTAAGTTTTGTTTTGTTTCTGTGAAATAAACATTATATTCAAACTGCAAAGCCACAATTTATTTAACATGAACTTAAGACTCCAACACGCAGTGACAGAATACTGTCAGGGAGTGACAATTCAGACCTAACATAATTAAAAAAAATAATTCGTATACCCAAATACTTAATCTCTTGACCATATAGTTGGTCGGCACGCTTTCTAACACTTTGTTAGGTTCATATTTTCAGAAAAGTACAGCTTGTCTTAGTAGTTTTTATTTCTCGCGAAGCGTGGTTAGAGGTACACTTTTACTCTGCCTCAAACGATTAGTCGTATTTTACAACCCCTATATATCATCGCCCTATTAACAGCTCACTGAAACCAAATCATAACGTAAATTTCGATTTGAATGTCGCTTTCTTGGTTTGTTTCTTGCTGGACGCGTAAAGATTAAATACATAAAAAAAGAAATATATATATATATATATATATATATATATATTTGTATCCCTCTCCGTTGTCTCATTCGCCAGCGGCACTCCGTAAACTCCACAGGCGAAGTGAGTGCCACTTAGTTTGCGTAAACGTCACCCCTCCCCCCTCCCAGTGCCCCCAGTCACGCTACGTCCTACGTCCTGGAGTCGTCGCGGAAGGCGGCCTCCCAGACAGACGACGGTGTTGGCTCAGCTCGTTTGAAACGCGCCGCGGGCTCTTCCTGATTACCACTTGGCTTCCGTGCCAGCTTCACCTAAGGTTTATTGTACTCGGGTTAGGAAGCAAGCGAGATTCCCTAGAGTCTGTCATATGGGACATTTCCGCCGCAAGGTACGCTGTTGTTCCAAACAGATAACTTTCAACGGCGTCGGCTACGGAAAGATTTTTTAATTTTATATTTGTACCCCATAATTTTCAACTTTTTTTTGTAATGTACAAATAAAATAAACCAAACTATTTACAGGAAATTTAACAAGAGCTTTTGAAAACTATTTTAAGATACGCTCAGCGAAAGTTATTTTACTAAATAAAATATATGAAAGAATTTCCATATTTCCAACAATATTTTTAATGGAAAAAACGTCCCCTTGTATAATTTTATAGACGTATTGAAGTGGCTATTGACATCTTCTTTCAGTATGAATTTTATCATTTGTGTACGTAAGTTAGATTTCATTATTTGTACATTTCTAATTAAAATAAATAATGAAATTTTTGACATGCAAGTGCCATGCGCTCAAAAAATTATTATTTTTTTTTTTTTGCGAGGAAAGAGTAGTCACTGCCAATGTCTTACAGTTGAACAGTATATGATACAAGTATAAAATAACTAATTTTTTTCTTGGCCAACGCCTTTTAGATGGGGGTAAATTGAAAAATTCTAAACGTATCTTTGTGTGTTATAGTTCGTGTTTGGCTCGAATTGTGATATATGCTTGCCCGTGACAAAATATTTTAACAATATTTTGTAACCATTATTCACGACCTCCAATGCTATTTGTAAGAGTAAACAGTAAAAACACAATTGTGTTTGGTATTGAGCGTTCCTAAACACGCATATTTTAGTAAAAATAATGTTAAGCATTAAAAAAAAAACAGAAAGAATTATAGCTGTCACAAAAAAGCAATTTTCGATTCTGTTGCCACATTTAATTAAAGTAATTGTGCAATACAACGTTTTCTTAAATCCAGTTTTACGACTGAATTAAAATTACATGTAGACATATTTCTTTTGTTTCCCACTTTAACGCGAAGAAAAGTTTATTATTTCCGTACAAATCTAAATATTTTTTCAAGAATATTTATTTTATGAAAATTGCAACTATCCCATTTGCTTGTATGGTAAACGAAGAAAATCCGGTACACATGCAACATCATTACTACCTTGGGGCGAGAATTTGTTGGCTGTGAAACTATTAGCATTAAGCTTCCCAACTTGAATTGAATAAATCCTACTTCAGCCGTCAGTGATGGGGATATAGCGCGTGCGGCTAGTCATCTGTACACCGAAGGCTCTTCGTGTGCACTTAACGTATCCGTTTAATTATCGGAAAAATTTATTTTGTGGAAGCCAAAGTTATGAGTAGATTTCCAGGAGGCACTTCGACATATTTTACACGTCTTTCAAGTCTTGAACCAGGCTAGTTTCTCGTATTCATTAGTTTCAATTTCCTTATCCTTATTAAATGTCTTGTTGTCAACGTCCCGGTTCGTTATCATTAATCTTTGCCGGGCCGCCATCACGGATGTTTTTCACTTCGACTAAGGACATTTGGTCGAGCGAGGTGCGCAGTGGTAGACCACTAAACTCGCATTCGGGAAGACACGAGTTCGATTCCCGAACCGACCATCCTGATTTCAGTTTTACCGTTGTTTCCCGAGATCACTACAGTACAAGCCATCGCCGATTCCTTCCACGTTCCTGATTCTCTGAGCGTCTTGCTCCGTTTCTGACGACATTCATAGTCGACGAGACGTTAAGCCCTGCGTACCTACCTCACAACATTTTGTTTCATTTGAAGCTTCTTGTGATTACGCTTAATGGGTGAATAAACCGCTGTTAACTCAAATGTACGCAGTTAACTCTAAAGTGAAAACATACAATTTTGCTGCTGGACCCACATTGAATAGGCAGAACGTTCAAGGAATTATGTACCGTGTTACAGTGCGGTAATTTTTTTTTCAAGTAACTAGAAAATTAGCCTTTATGGACGGACCTCAATTCAGAATACCGACTGACTGTCTTTTCCTTTTTGCGTTTAAAGGCGAGGCTCTATGCATGGAAACCTTCTGTTAATGGACGGAGAAGATATGCCTACGACACATCTTGGTATTAGCGGTTTGTATATGTTTAATAATTAATAAGGTTGTCTGATTCACCATATATTTCTGAAGATGCATACAGAAGAGAACGTTGGGACGAGAGATGCATACAAGTCTGCGGAAAAAATAAATACAAGGCAAGCGAGCCGTTTGCTCGGGAGAAATTCTCTCGTGGAAGCAATTGGAATAATGGCAGAAGGAAAGCGTGGGAAAGGAAGTCAGAGAATTTAAGTGATTGATGGCGTAATGTTGGGTGGATATTTTAAGACAAAGAGAGCAGCTGAAGACATAGATGCATGGAGGCCCACTACACCAAAACCTGCTTTTTGAACAGTATACATTCATTGTAGGATCAGAGTAGCAATACAAAGCTGTAATGTAATTCACAAGTACCATTATATCTGTTGTTTTTTTTTATTAATAAAAGGATGTTTTTGACGTGGATGTAGTTTTTATTCTTACTAACGTATTATAAAAAAATTGGGGTGTATCAAAAATAAGTTAGCATTCAACAGTAAATGTAGCCGCTTGAGCATAGTACTTTGGTTGCCTGTGTAAACACAGTTATAACAAGTTTTTTAAAGATGAATTAGAATATGATTAAAAATAGAACGTACTTAATAAATAAAATAAAGCTTATTCGCAATTAAGTGCGAAACAAAACCCTGAAAATTCATAGGAAAAGTTACATTTATATTCGGTACATTTATAAAAATTTGATGCATTTTTAAAAATTAATGGAAATGTTTCCTTACATCTGTTGTCCTGTTCGACAAAGATTTTTCACAATGTGCTATCTAAAACATATAAAGGAGGAGTACACGTGAAGTTTGATGAGAAAAGTAGTTCCATTAATTAATTCAACCTTAAAGTATATTGTTGCGAAATATTTTATAGTGTTAAAAAATATATATACATTCATATCTCATACATAATTTAAATCTTATTGTTATGGCATTTTTGGTAGCTTTAGCAGTAGTTAAGTTATGCAGTTTTTGCATCGATGCGTTCTTCTTTGCAGTGATATAAGGAAATCGACTGTACTCCTACTTTAAGTACACGGAAATTCCGATAGCGTGTGAATCAAGCTGTAGTGTGTTTGTTTCTGGATGTGCGAAACTGCCGTTTGTAACAGAGCCGCCGTATATCATGACGTTATTAAAAGCTGATATCAGTTGACGGTGATGGACCGGCGCGTTTTCACTTCGCTGATAGACTTCACAAATCACGCGTCTCCGACAGGCAAATAGGCCAATAATAAGAGAGCAGGCAGAGCCGTGGCAGTGACTCGCGGGTAAGAACTGACAGGCGGCCAGAAGGCTGATAGAGGCTAACAACAGCTGCTCTTTGACAATTCCCACGGCTCACTGAAGCACTAAATCACCTTTCGTAGCCAGGGGCTTCGCCATTCGCTCTCCACCTCGCTTTACTTGTCTTCCGTGTGGCCCGGTGACCGGACGGTGAATGGTCTGTGTGGGTCTGATGCCTCGTCCATCCCTGCCGTACGGCTCGTTAGGTTAGCCTAGTCCCCAGTCAGAACACGACCATTTTTAATCAGCCCCCTTGACTTACTGACTGGGAAATGCTTTAAGAGCATAACATATTACGTAGCACCACAGCTATTTTACGATGTTTGCCATCGAATGTGTCCAATAAAATCACGTTTATTTTAATACTGTAATTTTTAGTTCCCATAAATCCCAATAATCACAGACATTTGTAACGCTCACGAAATTTGCAATGCTGCTTTCTTTTTATTTGCAAGACTTTCCAACGGTTAAACTGTTAACTTGAAGTTTGACTTGCCTACGTTCAAGCTATTTTGTTTTACAAACATTGCCTGGATATATTACTTCTGTTGGAATACCATTTCAAGGCGTGTTTCTGGTTTTGTCAATAAAAAATTTTTTAATGAAAAAAAAAAAGTTTTTTTTGCACTCATCATGTACGAATTTGAGATGTAATACTCGAAATTAATTACGCCCTGTTGGTATAGACTTAAACCTACCAAACAATTAGAACGCAACTTTTTAAAAAATCTTGGCTTCAGTTTGCGAGGACCCTAATGTGTCGCGCGTGTGAATAAATGTGTGCTCTTGAGGCGTGAAGAGTGAACTCGATGCTGGAATTTGCCTTAGGACATTGAAGAAGCACCGAGAGCTAAGGAATCTTGAAGGAAAGGTTATTTGCAAGAGTCTGTTGGTAGATGAAAGAGGCCAGGCTATTTGTCTTCCGGGGCGAACATTACTATCCTTTAAAACTGAATAGAATGACTATAGTATGTTACTGTTACCTTCATACCTTTTTAATAATATGTTTGAAAAATCACACAATGTTTGACAGGTTGGGTTGTTTTCTTAATTAAAACTTAATTAAAACTTATACCATGAGCGTTTTATACTTCCGTCAATATTGAAACAACTTATATTTTGGTCAAATTAAATATTTACTGATGGTGTTGTCTATGAATTGCAATATTTATTTCACAGTTAAAATTAATTAAACTCAGCGAAAAGATTTATGTCGGTAGTGGCTAGTAAGAAACTAGTAAGAAATCATTCTTATTAAAAATATTATTACATTTAATTTCATTGTGTTATCAGAAAAGTTAACGTTTCTAGCGGAAGTATTTGCGTTTTCAGACTTCTGTTTTGGAAATACATCTCATTGCAGCGTATACAAAATATTTATTTTCGACTGCGTGTCCAGTGCACAAATACGGCGCCTTTTTTTTTCTCTTCAGACTCGTTTACATTGTGTTTACATTTGTCGGAAGGATACGTTGTGAATAGCTCGAAAGTTGAACCTTCAGAAAAATCGAAATTAACTATGTATGGACTATACCAACAAGTCCTCCCATGAACAAATGTTTTACGGCATTAAGTAACTAGCAGCGAGATTTATGCGGACTATCAATTTGATCCTAAAAACCCAGTACGCCCAATTAAATTCCTTCTTCAGTAAAACTGTTTTGTGAATGAGTGTGAAAGATTTGAACGGTACTTCAATTGAGGTCTGTAGCGCCGATGAGATTGAAGTGAGTTGCATTGTTGTATTTATCAATTCCATACGTACCTACCATTTTAAAAGGTTTAACAGAATTTTTCGTACGATAAAGTAGAAATGATATATTTTGAAGTTTTATCAAATTCGTACAGCTGCATTTCTAAAACAAAATACATAATCTGTGGTGCAGGTTGTGGCGAAAATTCCGTATGTCCAAAATGGCAAGTGCTGATCGCCGTTTTAACAACAGCGACGGAAGGTAAGTGCGCGGGAAAACTCACCGGATAACGGCACCGTTCGCCGCCGTAATGGGAAATCCCAATGAGACCTAACCATGATTCGAACCAAGTTCGCAGAAATGGGAGGCAAATGGTCTAACCATTACACCACCGCGGCCAAATACTTCGTTTTTTTTATCAATCCTGAGAATTTTTCTTTCTAATTTTTTACCTCCTTCACTTTGTCAGCGTTTCCAAACCGTCTTTATTTCGCTTAAATATTTATTTCTACAATATTCCGCTGTTGACAGTTCGTACCCATTCGATATGTTTTCTTTAAAATCTTCTTCAAGCTCCTCTCCTCTCACACCCTCTTCAACACTTTACCATTTTTTATTTATTTTCCTTTTAACTTTTTTTACTATCTGCGTTCGTGTTTCAAAGCTTTCGAAGCACTTGTCTACCTACTTTCTGGTTGTCCACGTTTCACATTCATACACTGAGGAGCCAAAAAAACTGGTACACCTGCCTAATATATTGTAGGGCCTACCGAGCACGCAGAAGTGCCGCAAGACGACGTGCCATGGACTCTACTAACGTCTGAAGGTATGCAGGAAGCAATTCACACCATGAATCCTGCAGGGCAGTCCACAAATCCAATCTGCGCCAATTTGAGAAAGGGTTACGCGTCTGTCACGTTTAATGATTCTCGTCAGTCGTCGTTTGTCCCGTTCTTTCACGATCTTTTTCCGGCCGCAGCGATGTCGAAGATGTGATGTTTTACCGGATTCCCGATATTCACGGTACACTCGTGAAATGGTCGTATGCGAATATCCAAATGCTATCGCTACCTCGGAGATGTTATGTCCCATCTCTCGTGCGCCTACTATAACACCATGTTCAAACTTACTTAAATCTTGATAACCTGCCATTGTAGCAGTAGTAACCGATCTAGCTGCCGACCGCATCGTGTTACTCTGATTGGTTCCATACCTCTGTTATTTGCATACGCACGCCTATACCAGTTTTTTTGGCTCTTCAGTGTATGCTACTACAACCCAGACAAAACATTTAGAAATCTATTTCTTGGTTCAAATTTTAAACGGTTACTTAATTAAAGAGAAATGTAGACCTGAGATACATTGCATTAAGATGTCATTCAGTCATCCTCGCCAATATCGCCGCTGTATTTGCATTTCAGACGTTAAATTATATTAAATTATACTTATATTCAAAAAGTACATATTGTGAACAAAGTAATTTAACTTATTAGTAGAGGATAATGTAGTCAAGAAAAAAGTTGAACTCAATATTCTGTCCTTTTTAATTTGTGTATACAGCCACCTGTGTACGCCTGTACATCCATTCCCATTTCAACTCGAAATAGAATCTTGATTGTATTGTTGCGGTACAGCGGTCTCCCCTCATTGACGGCTTGCCTGTCAACAGCACGGGATTCGTTAGCGCGAAAAAAAAAGGGGGGCGGTGGGAGGTACGCCCCCCCCCCATAATTAATGAGATTTTTTTTATTATTTTGGCCTTGTGTTTTATAAAATATTTTTTGGTAAGATAGTGTAATTTCACTACCTTAACTGTCAATTGTCATTTTAACACATAAAATACAGTGTAGAATTACCTTTTTTTATTTGTTCATAATGACATCCTGGACTCAGTNAGATAGTGTAATTTCACTACCTTAACTGTCAATTGTCATTTTAACACATAAAATACAGTGTAGAATTACCTTTTTTTTATTTGTTCATAATGACATCCTGGACTCAGACGATATTAGCAAAGTTGCTGCAATTTTTATATTTAGTTCCTAACTAAAAATAGAGAACTTAATCATCTTAGTTAANACGATATTAGCAAAGTTGCTGCAATTTTTATATTTAGTTCCTAACTAAAAATAGAGAACTTAATCATCTTAGTTAAATTTTTTGTTTTTTATTTGCTTAAAAATTAAATATTTTTGATGCATTATTTTTGTAAGTTTTCTAGAAGTTAGTACTTACTCTCTAACTGTAAATCAAAACTCTTTAGCTCACATCATTTTTCGTCATTGAATGCTTTTACTTACTACGTGTCTTAAGTTCTTACCGATGATTCACAGACGCTCCCTATAGGAGCAACGCGATTGTCCCAGTCAACTTCCACAAGTCGTCTCGCAAAGATACGCGGTCAATAGTTTAATCAAAGGAAACCTCCAGGTGTGCACGCAGGAAATTGTATATTCTACTCACTTATCTCCATGCACGAAAACTGAACACAGAAAAGTGAAATCATGCTTCCAACTCTTTTTTTGATGTATTGTAATTAAAGCATCTCTCAGCAACACTTTCTCAAAGGGATAACGAACGTGTGAATCCGCACCGCTTGAGTGCGGCGACCGTATCATATGGAGTGTGGTTCGTGTTGCCCACATCCTCGTATTGCAACATTTGGATACCGCAGTATAACAGTGTTACAACTCATTTTTTTTGTTTAAATAAATGCCGTCCATTTATGCAGTACAAAAATCTCTGGTCCATGCAACATTAATTCAACTTAAATGCAGAAGGTTATACTTTTGCGTGGAATAATGTGGCATGGCAATGTGCTGAAGTAAGGCATTTTGTTAATACAACTCTGTTCCTCCTGAAAAACCGCACATTTTGAGTTGTAACACTATTGTACTGGGGTATCGGCGTGAGTTTGAAACTCAAGTCGGAGTTTCTAGAAAATGGTAGTGTTGTATGATAGTAACGTGGTGGCAAAATTTTTACTTTAATTTTGAAATGTCGACTAATAATAATCTATCATGGAAAATTTAAGTACGCTTGCTCGTTACGAAAATGAACATGTAATAAGAGAAGCTGCTATTTCTATGGAATGACAGTGGTGTTTGTAGTGACACATTATTCCGACGCTCAATTTTTTTTNATAAGAGAAGCTGCTATTTCTATGGAATGACAGTGGTGTTTGTAGTGACACATTATTCCGACGCTCAATTTTTTTTGCCCAAGTACTTAAACACCGATAAAGGTGGCGGCGTAGTAACATGCTGGACTCGCATTTGGGAGGAANATTTTTTTTGCCCAAGTACTTAAACACCGATAAAGGTGGCGGCGTAGTAACATGCTGGACTCGCATTTGGGAGGAACTTGGTTCGATTTTTGGTTTGGCAGCATTGATTTCTGTTTTCCGAAATTACTCCTTGACGAATGCTGTGATGGTTCTTTAATACGGTCCGTGGCATATTCCTTCTTGTGACGCCTACCCGCCGCGTATGAAGCCAAGAGGCGCGGGAGCGATAAGAGCGACACTGCCTCGCGCATCAAATACGCCATCACCACTAAGCGCAAGGCTCTGAACTGACGTGCAGAGTTCTCGTCGCACGGCGTGTACCCATGGGACTTTCAGCGGTTACCCTATTATTTTATTGGTGGAAAGTCTTAACGAAGGTTCAATGCAAGGCCCTTGAGTAGATTTGTATGTATCTGACGCGTATATTTTGAAATACAACGATTTGAAAGAAAAAAAAACAGTTTTTTTTAGCTATTTTGGAGTGACGTCTTGAAAGCACTCAACAGCCGTCGTATGTAATGTGTGTTCTTTTCGTAGTTGAGCACAATGAACGGAAGTTTAATAATTTCGCATAAAAACGTGTATTACCAAGACTGTGAAAGCAGTACAAGCGCCAGGTAGGCGGGAGCCTTAATGCGTTGTGCTCAGAGACCCGCCTCGCTCTTAGGTGCAGTACACATAGACGAGCGGTTATTGTGCATTTAACTACGCAAAGTAAGTTTTCATTATGTTTTCCAACTTCTAAATAGTTTTCCAGTACTGCCAGGGAAAAGCTATTTGTAGTCTATTCGCGGTTACTTCACATTTTTTAAATCAAACCTTTGAAAAATTAGCCCATTTATTACGTGCTTGGTTGTTTCCCAAACAAGTCCAGTCTCACAATCGTTTCATATTTGTGTTAACATAAAAGTACCTTATTTTTGGTTCATTTGAACTTTTACATACATTTCATATATGTCAGCAGTGTGTGGTGAACTGTTGCAAGGTAAGCTGTGTTTTGGCCTGTGCTATACCTAATCGTGTGCTAGTTTACACATCAGCCACTTAAACGTGTGAAATGAGTGCCTCGCCGCTCTCTCGTGAGTGGTTGCAGTACATTAACTTTCTCCCGGCCCTACTCTGGTTACTGGTTCCTGCTGCGTGCGCCGAGCGTGTACAACACTGAGCAAGAACCAGCTTACCTTGCAACACTTCAACACACGCTACTGTAAATTATAATATTTCAATTATAATTTTTTAATGCGAATAAAAACATAGAGTGAATAGGTGTGTTGGTAATGCCTAGTAAGAAATAGTTCTTATGCAAAACATTATTACAGTGAGTGTGCACGAACTCGGTGCGTTGTCCCTTTCGTGTAATTTTCTAGAATAGGTAAAGTTTTGTTCGCATGGGGGAGAGGGGGGGAATATCGTGGAAGGAGAACTTTAGCAGGGCTTGAGAGAAGTTGGAAGTAGCCATGAAAGGACTATAGATCATGCCCGATTTTATAAATGGGCATATTGGGCATGTGTCCAGGGGTGCAATAGGTTTAGGGCGCAGCATCCGAGAAGGGGAAAAAGACAGAAAAGAGATAAGTTTATTATATAATAAAGTATAAATATTGTAATAAATTAAAGTTGCGAGATATTCCCCTAATTTATATTTGGACGTAATATTAATAATAGCAGTGAGAGCGAAGGTTGGTATATCTGAACTCTCGAAGTAGGGGAGGGGGCACTTGCTCATGGCGTGCCCAGGGCTCTGTTGACGTCAAAATCGGGCCTGGTTTAGATACGGACCGCGATGCAAGATTAAAAATGTGTTACACTTTACACGATCGTAGTACCAGTTTTATAAGTGTGAGTACATAAATCATTGGAGGATTGTAGATGCCTGTACCGCTCCCCACGGCACACGCCTCATCTCGCCTCTTCACTAGTCCTGGGTATTCCTACCACGCTCTCTTAGCCTCGGTGAAAGGATCTTCTCATTAGCTTTCCATGGATAGTGACTTAAATGCTGTTTACAGTCAAATGGGCATTTTTTAAATTAACCTTTTAAAAATGTAATTCCCCCTACGTGTGCATATTTTAACGGGGACACTGACTGGCATGCGTCCAGTGAAGTTGGTAACGTCAGAGGGAAAGTAGTTGCATGCCTTAACTTTGAAATCAAAGTGGTGCGTAAACGTTCGTGAATACGGAAATTATTTATTTTACTTTCAGTTCTTTTTAATGCATATCAGTGTAAGAATGAGCAAATTTGTAAAATATTTATTTTTTTAATAGTATCACAGTTTTACTTAACCAACGCATGAATAAAGTGATCAGGCCCGTTATAATGTTAATTTCACATATGGTGAAAGAATACGCAAGGTTCATACAAGTGGATCTTACGAGCAGTGCCTACCGGCTGGCAGCTGCGAAATTTAAATAGGAAATTTTGCCTCCGGGAGTTAATTTCAAAGATAGGCGTTTAAAACAAAATATATTCTTCACGAAATTTTTAGGAGAAGTTTCCTACAGCGAAGATGTTTCTATAACATGCATAGCCTGTTTGCAAGGAATTTTTAAAATTTATGTTTTACAAAAAGTACGTACTGTCTATCTATATTGAAAATATACGCTCGTAGGAATCTTCTCCTAAAAAATTCGCGAAGAATACATTTTGTTTGAAACTCCTAGCTTTAAAATTAACGCATTGAGGCGAAATTTCCTTAACACGGGATTTCCTGTTTAAATTTGGCAGCTGCCAGTCGGTAGGCAGTTCCCTTAGGCAGGGCTTTCGAAAGTGCTAATTTAACCGTGAAAAGCCTATACCGACACACACACCGGCCGCGAGAGAGGCACGGCAGACTCACTACGGCGACCCGGGGTCGCAGGCTGGAGGCTGGCGCCTTATCTGGACCCGGCCAGACCGGCTCGGCGGTGCAGCAGGTGCTAGGGCCCACCCCACCCTCTTCAACCCCGTCCCCCCTTGCGACTCTACCCCGAGCAGGCGGGAGGGCCGGGCCAATAAAGCGCCGGTTTACTGCGCCGCGTGCCTC
>NQII01000119.1:1147504-1177676 GCA_002778355.1 Clitarchus hookeri | reverse complement strand
CGCCCTGGTGCCTTCCGTTGCCTCCGGATGCCGTCTGCACGTGCAGAAAACTTGGGTGGCCCGTCTTTGCAGCTGTGAGGCGCGGGATCCTTTTTGGACACGTCCGCCACCCTTAATATTTATTGGTGTTGACCGCCTGCAAGCTTCGCTAGCGCGTTTGTTCTGACGGCCAAAATACATGGACGCGGGGAGCGTCAGAATGTACTGCACAGTTCAAACATGTAATTATTGTTCAGTTAGCATTCAGCATTTCTTGCAAATATCATTATATTTGTAATATGTAATGCTAATATTTACTCAGCAGTTTCTTATTATGCTATCCATCAACAGTTACATAAGTACGAAAACCATGTTAAAATACATTATTTACGTATGGCTATAATGGGTCTTGTACTTACTCTGCTGAGAAGAAGATAATTTGTGTACTCTGTTATTTTGTACAAGCAATCTTGCCCTAATTAACACATGCTAACGTTTGCATGTGTACTAAGGTAACCAGATGTACATGAGCTTGCATACATTGTGTGTACTCAAGACCNCACATGCTAACGTTTGCATGTGTACTAAGGTAACCAGATGTACATGAGCTTGCATACATTGTGTGTACTCAAGACCTGGGTGCAATTCTGATCCAGTCTTCATACTCCAATTTTTTTCATTTTCTCCCCTAAAACCACTTTAGAAGAATGCTGGGATTATTCCTAACAACTGACCATGGCTGNTCAATTTTTTTCATTTTCTCCCCTAAAACCACTTTAGAAGAATGCTGGGATTATTCCTAACAACTGACCATGGCTGCTTCCTTTCCCGTTAACAATTGTGTTAGCATCTCGTTCATCTTCAGTGACTCTGTTGTCAGCAAAATGTTAAATCATTAACAACAAATTTATAAAGCAAGGCATAGTTTATGAAAAATTAACATTATTTATATTTTGGCCATCAGAAAAACCACTGAACTTAATATTGTTCTTATAGAACAGTGTAACTTTTACAAAAATTTTTATCCTGTAACTTTAAGAAACATAATTTGGTATTTTGGAAGGAGTTCCTAGTTTTGTATTTAACAAAAATTGTTTTATTTAAAAATTTTACATTTAAAATGCTTTAGAAACAAACTTTATTTCTTTTGCAGTTCTACCTTACACTTGTATGTGATTATAATGAAAATTTTGTTGGGAATACCAAACCGAGTTTAAATGTCATAATTATTGTTCTTTTAGCATCATATCTGTGAAAGCCAAATCATTTGCGGACCGTGAAATCAGGTACACGCTAAAAGCACAAGGTCAAGGTGCAGGAACTTTCAACATTGGTCCGACATCTGGTATTGTGAAGCTGGCAAAGGAGCTAGACTTTGAGGATCTTCGTCAGCCTCACGTTTATTCCTTGATAGTCACAGCAACGGAGGATTCTGGAGGGTTTTCTACTTCTGTTGAGGTGGGTGGAAGGTGTCCATATGGACAGTTTATTGTAGTATTTAATGACAGATTGTGTATAAGTTGACTAAAAATGTTTTATTTGAAGAAATGATAGCTCACAGAATTTATATTCAAGAAAATGTAATGCAATATATTTATACCAGGAAAAAATATAAACTGTGTTTTTTTCATGTATGTTTCAGAAATATTGAACAAAATTTGACCAAAATTTATTGTGTAATCCTATGTACTTGCCTATCATAGTTCAATTACTTCAATTTCAATACCTAAAATTTTTTTTAATACTTGATTTTTAAGTAACTTTTGTGTAATTTCTATGGAAATTTTGAGTATTTTTTGACATAGTTGTTTAGACGGAATTTTTTTTCTTTTTTTTTCATTTTGTATTAACATTATGGGTTTGGAACACTTCTATCAAACTGGTAATTCAAGTATTGTATTTAAGTATGGTCAGTTAAAAATACTACTTAATCATGTTCCATAAAATTAATTTATTCAATGTCAGCTATGGGTTGGTCAATAATAGCTTCTTTGTTAACAAGTTTGAATTCATACTGAAATTGTGTATTCACAAGTTGACTGCATTTGGTACTCTCCAAATGTAATGCACTACTGTATTCTTGTTCAGTTTAATGTTTAATTCTAGATTTGATTAGGCTGTCAAAATGATGGAATAGTGTGTTTTAAGCTTATCCAAGTACTATAGAATATGTATTAGTTAATAGATTAGCAACATCATTAACATCACTTTAGAGTTAGAACTGACATCCTTGCTAAGTAGGCCTACTTATTTTTTTAATGGTTTCACAAGGCTATTTTATGAATGAATTATGATGAGAAGTTAAGTCAGTTACTTGTTGCTGATGAAAATGTGAGAATTGCAAGCATGAACTTGAGAGTATTGTTTGCCATTTGTTAATATTTGTGTTTTTCTCCAGCCTTTCCGTTGGTTTTCATTTGTTGTAATTATTAATGTGTAGTTATGTGTCAAAGTATGTAAAGTGATAGATAATTCTTCCACTTTGCTTATATAATTTAAAACAAATGATACAGATTTTACTGTTCTTTGTTTGTGGTGAGGGTAACGCTACTCTTGATTTGTGTAAATACTGTAAACATATTTTTCCTGTTTGTACTAGGTTTTTCATAAATAAATGGTTAAAATGCACATTGCCTATATTCAGGTCTCCATTCCTCCTGTTGTCTGGACCAATGGAACAGTTAGTGATACACATTAAAGTTCACAAAATAGGAAGCCTAAATGCCATCTTTAGGGTAGCTTCATGTGTCATCAGTTACATTCATCTGTGCCACATGTTGCAACAGTACTTGTAATTTTCTTTCGTGAGTTTAGACTTGTACATACAGTATGGAAAACAGATGTGGTGAGCGCATGGTATGTATGCGACTTCAAAATGGAAAGTGCATCACTGATTTAAAAAAAAAGTCTTGCTGGTGACGGGAGTCTTTAAGATGAGGAAGGTAAAGGATATGTCAGGGGTGGCACTTTCAAGGCATGCGTGGAGGTGAATCCCTGCACTATTGTCAGGGAATATGATCAAAAGTTCAAGGTTTCTAGTTAAACTATATACAACCATCTACAACAAATAAAGAAATTGTATATAAACTGTAAAACTGGATGCCACATTAATTGACAGAGCACCACAATCAGTAGCAGCTGGATATCTAATACAACCTTTTGGTTTGTCAACACAGTGAGAGCCTACTCAATCCTACTGTGACATGTGAGAAGTGGATACTGTAAAATAACCACAAGTGAAGGAGGCATTAGCTGGATGTTGGTGAAACCCCAGACACGTGCCAAAACCACAGTTTGATACAACACAAGGTTTTGCCATTGTTGTTGTGGACAACACTGGGTGCTGTCCATTTTGAGTTCTTCATACTGACATTATTACCTTTGTCTTGTACTGTTCAGAAATTGTCCAAATTTGCTGAAAGTTGTCAGAAAAGCAGCCACACTTGAGCAATAATACGCATTCTCATCTCTTGGCACAGTGATAAACCTGACGTGGTGGCAATTATGAAACAGAAGCTGGTTGGACTCAGGTATGAACATTCCTATTAAGAGTCTACATTTATGAAATAAATTTTCAATGTATTGCCTTCTGTAATATTAGTCAAGTAAAATTTTAAATAATAGTAACTACAATAACCTAGCTAAAAGAAATATTTTATAATTCTCATACTTCCTAATAGATAATTTAATAAAATCACAAAACATACTGAGATAATCTAATAAAGTAGTTGACAAGTTTCATAGAAACAGTCGTGGAACAATCAGACTACTACATGTTTATACATTTATGTTACTTTCTGAAGGACAGGGTGTTGAAAAACAGTGACGCTACAGAAAGTGNGACTACTACATGTTTATACATTTATGTTACTTTCTGAAGGACAGGGTGTTGAAAAACAGTGACGCTACAGAAAGTGGGATTTAGAATTTCCTTGCTTTTCTTCAGGGATGAAATTGAGAGCTTGTGAATAATTGGCAGGGATGTGTTGCTACAGATTAAAACTATTTTTAATGATGCCGACATGTTTAAGCCATCACAAAACTCAGTAGTTAAAAATATATAACAGGACAGGAATTCAAGTACTCACAGCATAGTACTTGTCGACAGGCACACACACAAAGGACAACATTTTCCACGTGGTTGCGCTATCGCAACGTTTTGCTGGCTAGGCCAGCTTCATCAGGTTGAAGTAGTTACCATCAGGTTTATCATGACAGGGAAGATGGGTAGTAGTTTTTGTGTTTGTGTGTCTATTTTATTTGGGAGATTATCATTTATTGTATAATTATTTCATGTAAATAAAGGTTGTAGTTAAGTATATAAATTTAAGTTTCGAAAGCTGCCAGTAACTGTTTGTTAAATAGCTTTTCAAGAAATTAAAAAAAATTGAAAGTGTAGCTATGAAATTTGAACCATTTCTTCATACATTTCATACAATAGAACATTCCTATTATGAGAATTTAAAAATTCAGGCAAATAAGGCTTGTGGGTGTGTACTTTATAAATTATTTGGCATGGTGTTGTGACTTATTGCAACAGATTTAGCACTGTCTCATTATGTCCCATATTTCAGTGGCTAGAATTCACACGGCAGTAACTGTTATTATTATGCAGATTACAGTAGAAGAAATGAATACATGTATAGCCTTGTAACATATAATTTTTAACAATACTTCAGAAGCATNGACTACTACATGTTTATACATTTATGTTACTTTCTGAAGGACAGGGTGTTGAAAAACAGTGACGCTACAGAAAGTGTGATTTAGAATTTCCTTGCTTTTCTTCAGGGATGAAATTGAGAGCTTGTGAATAATTGGCAGGGATGTGTTGCCACAGATTAAAACTATTTTTAATGATGCCGACATGTTTAAGCCATCACAAAACTCAGTAGTTAAAAATATATAACAGGACAGGAATTCAAGTACTCACAGCATAGTACTTGTCGACAGGCACACACACAAAGAAGGACAACATTTTCCACGTGGTTGCGCTATCGCAACGTTTTGCTGGCTAGGCCAGCTTCATCAGGTTGAAGTAGTTACCATCAGGTTTATCATCACTGGGAAGATGGGTAGTAGTTTTTGTGTTTGTGTGTCTATTTTATTTGGGAGATTATCATTTATTGTATAACTATTTTATATAAATAAAGGTTGTAGTTAAGTATATAAATTTAAGTTTCGAAAGCTGCCAGTAACTGTTTGTTAAATAGCTTTTCAAGAAATTAAAAAAAAATTGAAAGTGTAGCTATGAAATTTGAACCATTTCTTCATACATTTCATACAATAGAACATTCCTATTATGAGAATTTAAAAATTCAGGCAAATAAGGCTTGTGGGTGTGTACTTTATAAATTATTTGGCATGGTGTTGTGACTTATTGCAACAGATTTAGCACTGTCTCATTATGTCCCATATTTCAGTGGCTAGAATTCACATGGCAGTAACTGTTATTATTTTGCAGATTACAGTAGAAGAAATGAATACATGTATAGCCTTGTAACATATAATTTTTAACAATACTTCAGAAGCATNTTGCAGATTACAGTAGAAGAAATGAATACATGTATAGCCTTGTAACATATAATTTTTAACAATACTTCAGAAGCATATAAAATTCTAGGGACTAGGAGTAAGAGCCAAGTCCTGAGTCATATAATTAAGTGTAAATTTACTACTTAACTTGTTTTAAACTAGAATGTTTCCATCAAATTTTGTTACAGCTGACAATTAGAGTGACGGACGTGAATGACAATGCACCCAAGTTTGAGCTGCCCGATTACCAAGCTCACAACGTGGATGAAGACATTCCGTTGGGCACATCCATTCTCAAAGTCAAGGCCACAGATTCAGACTCTGGATCAAATGCTGAAATAGACTATCTAGTGTCAGATGATCACTTCAGTGTGGACTCAAGTGGAATAATAACGAACAACAAGCAACTGGATGCTGACAACAACAATGCTTACTACGAGTTTGTTGTTACTGCTAAAGATAAAGGTACCACATGAATTGATAATGGTTTGAACAAAACTTTGAAACTGTGAAAACCAAATTACAGTTTCAAAGGATTTGGGGAAGGGGGAGGGACAGGTATAGTTCAATTTCTGTAGTACTAAATTGCTTTTATGCAGAAGACTCAGTTATCAAAATTAATTTACTTCACATTTTTGTAAACCATTTTTCAATCTACAGATAGAGTAGAGATGTGAACATATAAAGTTACAGTTATTAGCTAATACACTATTAAGTGGTAAATATTTTGGATAATATAATTATCATAACTTATTATTTCTGACTGCAAACTTTATCACACACATTTTTTGTCAGTTAATATGTGGTTAGAAGTGAGCATCACAACTGTATCTTATGTATTTGTGGGTATGTGATGCCGGTGTAGAGATTTTGTAAAATTTCTATGCAGGCAATGTAGCAAGAAAGATGACTCAAGGNTGTGGGTATGTGATGCCGGTGTAGAGATTTTGTAAAATTTCTATGCAGGCAATGTAGCAAGAAAGATGACTCAAGGTATTGTTCTATAAAAAGAAACACCAACACACAGGTTACTTACATTATGTTGGTACAGTTACTATACATTAGAAGTAAGTCTGGCTGTTTTGAAAATTCAGACTTCAGTTTTGTTTTTATGACAACAGTGTGAAGTGTTTGAAGCAAAAATGATTAGCATGTGTGGCAAAGAGCCATGGGGCCCACCATAGTGACAGTTTTTGAAACGAAGCATCATGAGAGATAGCCATTTANCATGTGTGGCAAAGAGCCATGGGGCCCACCATAGTGACAGTTTTTGAAACGAAGCATCATGAGAGATAGCCATTTACCCTTTGTTGAAATCAAATGAGGTGATACGTACCATGGTGATATAAAGGAACATAGTGGTAGGTGGAATGAGAATACTCCAAGAAAATTCACCTGGTACTGATGACAAGTTCATTATATTTTCCTTATGAGGAACACACTCTTAGGTATTACATCTACTTAGGGGCAATAATTTATTTACTTAAGTTTTCTTTTTCAGCTTTTTTTTGGTTAGAAATATGTAGTTTGGAATTTTTTAATTTATTTTTTTGAATAAGTTAGACGGCCTGCAAGTGCCACAAGGTTTAGCTTAATTTCTTGCCACTTTTTTTACATGTTAAGCAAATTTACTTATGTTTACGTATTTATTAAATATACTGGCTGTTTAGTTATTTGTGGAACATTTGCATGTTTTTGAATGCTATAATTGAGTTTGAAGTAAGGAGTAACAGCTACTTGATTGTGGCTTCACTCAGACTACAAAAGACCAGGTGAATGTTCTACATTTGTTATTCTCCTGGCAGCCTAAATGAAGATATAATTCTTGACTGCATGCATCACTTGTAGTTTTGTTTTGTAATAATGAATAAGTACTATAAGAGAGTACTATTTGATTAATTCATTTACTGATCAGGAGGTGGTATTGTTCTGGATACACATCTTGAGAGAATGTTTCTGGTTTAACAAGTCCTAGTGAGCTTCTTCTTATGTGAGCATCTTACTAATCTCTAAACGTTACGCTGACACACACCTTAGAGCTGTGCTGGGTTGAATATCAGTTCACTGGAACTTGTGATAACTGTATGTGAAAAATCTGTATGAAACCAAATGCAGATCATAACACTAGAGGCAGATATGCAAGGTACTGGACCATGAGTTTCATTTAATAAATCAGAAAATGTGTCCTTAACTTTTAGTTTTGGCCATAGAGTACTCAATGAGGAAGAACTGACACTGCTAGGATAAATTCTGTTTCGCTTATTTGCTCGTCATTAATGTAGTGACATGTGTTTACCAGCACATTTTTTACAATAAAAAAGAANATTCTGTTTCGCTTATTTGCTCGTCATTAATGTAGTGACATGTGTTTACCAGCACATTTTTTACAATAAAAAAGAATTAAAAATAGACCCGCAAATAGCACATAATTAAAAAGCTGTATGTTTATGAGTCGTAGTTGAAACATTTCCTGGCTTTAGTTTTGCCAAGTTGTGCACTCACAGTAAAGACTGTTCACAATAAAGTGAGCACTTTTGAAATCAACTTTTGAAAAAAATCACAGCCCGGTATTAAATATAATTCAATATTAACATTGGTGCCTTCACTGTCTGTAAAGTTGGCAGCGAATAACTAAAAGTAGTTTGACGTATTAATAGCTTAAAGAAAGAANTGGTGCCTTCACTGTCTGTAAAGTTGGCAGCGAATAACTAAAAGTAGTTTGACGTATTAATAGCTTAAAGAAAGAATGTGTGCATTAGTGTTTTATAAACGTTATTTAGTATAAAATATTAAACATATTTAGGATTCTAACAGTTGAAAATTTTAACTTAAAGATGCATTTTCAAAGCGAAATGGTTGTATTAGAGGTTGAAATCTCCACCGCTAAATGACATTTGTTTTCTCCCATGCTTGCTTTTCAGTAAACAAGAGTTTTAACACACACAATGATACAAAACTGCTAAAATTGAACCTTATGAAGATTACAGGGAAAAGATCTGGCATAATAAGTTTCTAATTGAATTGTCACNAAAACTGCTAAAATTGAACCTTATGAAGATTACAGGGAAAAGATCTGGCATAATAAGTTTCTAATTGAATTGTCACTTTTGAAACAGCTTTACTTTGTATTCGGAATTACTTTCTGGCCATAACAAAATCTAACATCTTACTTGATATGGANCTTTTGAAACAGCTTTACTTTGTATTCGGAATTACTTTCTGGCCATAACAAAATCTAACATCTTACTTGATATGGACATGTTTACTCATAGGCCCCTTCCAGAATGAGCAGTCGGCAGTCTGCAGTCGACAAAATATTGGCGTAAATAAAATGTTTTTATGTAAAAAAAAAAAAAAAAAAAAACATGTTCTTGAAAAAATTAATGGTATAGGTATTTTAATGTATTTTAACCTTTTTTAATTACAAAAGAGTTCAAATTCAAAATGTTTTTATAGGTTATTATTTACCTTAAACTGTATTTTTGTAGTGTTTAAGGTTTTCAAATATAAATTTAGCTATCGTAAAAATAAGTATCAATGACCATTTGCATACTATCTCACAAATGAATCTTTATCTATTCGTAAAAGCATAAATTGCAACAAGTATTTTTGAAGTATTTATTTGAAGGTTATATTTGTGGTGTTTGTTTATAAGTTTCTTGTTTCTCTCTGGAAGAAAATGTTGGGAAATGATGATGCACGTATGACGAGTTCTGATTGGGTAGAAGCAACTTGCAGTTGGGCAGTCTGCAATCCAAGCGCAAGTCACCGATCTGCGACTGCTCGACTGCGGGCAGCCGAGTGCACAACTGCTCATTGTGGAAACCCATTTGAATACACAAACATTCAAATTTGACTGCCAACTGCCGGTGGCCGACTGACGACTACCAACTGCCCGACTGCCAACTGCTCATCCTAGATGGGGCCTTATGCATGTATACAAGTCAGAGTTAATATTGATAAAATTCTAATGTAGTGTGAAGAAATTGTGGTTTGAGTGTTTATTACAGTGGTTATATTTGTGTTGTTATTGTAGAGTTAAAAGTGCAAACGTTTTTTATGTACAGCAAACCTGCAACAGTTAGTTAATAACCTACAAAAAACAATAAACCACATTCATATGCCACTATTTTTGGAAGGAGTAAAGTACAAAACTGTTAAATTTCATAGTTAAAATGGAATATTTAANAATTGTGGTTTGAGTGTTTATTACAGTGGTTATATTTGTGTTGTTATTGTAGAGTTAAAAGTGCAAACGTTTTTTACGTACAGCAAACCTGCAACAGTTAGTTAATAACCTACAAAAAACAATAAACCGCATTCATATGCCACTATTTTTGGAAGGAGTAAAGTACAAAACTGTTAAATTTCATAGTTAAAATGGAATATTTAANACATTC
Source organism: Clitarchus hookeri (assembly GCA_002778355.1). Lineage (NCBI taxonomy): Eukaryota > Metazoa > Arthropoda > Insecta > Phasmatodea > Phasmatidae > Clitarchus > Clitarchus hookeri. The sequence continues at coordinate 1,167,762 of NQII01000119.1, read as the reverse complement.
ATATGCCACTATTTTTGGAAGGAGTAAAGTACAAAACTGTTAAATTTCATAGTTAAAATGGAATATTTAAAAGTGTGATTAATGTGACTACAGTTTCTGAATGTTTATTCTGTTATTTATTGAGTTTGAGGTGACATTAGATCCTTACTCTCATTGTAGGTAACATTTCACAGCATTTTCAAAGCACTTGCATGGACGTTATTTACAAATGTTTTTAAACGTTTACATAATTTCATGATACATGCCCACTTTTTAATATCCTAAATAATGAAAAATTAAATGTTTTATGCCTTATGATGCGAGAAAATTTAGTCCACACTCAAAACTTTATGTTGTCCTGCAGGAGATGGCCTATAATTGTTCTTTGACATGGTCGAGGTTACCCAAGGCTGGTTAGTGTTGGATTGCCTGGCGCAATTACCCAGTGGAGAGTTAATGATGAGGGTCGTTCGGTTGACGGTCCAGGGGGCCCTGGATATCTCCGTCAGTTTGTTGATGATGTCGTCGCCTACTTACTGTTGCGTTATTTATACCTGATGACGAGACTCTAGGCCGTCTCGTATGCCTGAAATATACTATGAAATTGTGGATGATGCTACAAAGGGTGTAGTACCCTCCAATGATTTGACACAGTTAACTTGGTAAAGTGGTTTATTCACTGTTTTGACTACAAGTGAATACTACATGAAAATTGACCCAGCACTTACGGCCTGCCGGTGACCTTAGCGTGAAATAAATGTGGTAATATGTTGATAAGCGATTGCATTAACCTCTCTGGTGAGAGGGAGGGTGGTTCTCCCCTCGTTACTTAAAATAAATAAAAGAAATGTTCCGGTTAATTAATTTAATATTGCAGTGAAATGATTACAGNTCTCCCCTCGTTACTTAAAATAAATAAAAGAAATGTTCCGGTTAATTAATTTAATATTGCAGTGAAATGATTACAGACTAAATGATGGTACCGAGGGGACTCGCAGAGCGGGCGACCAACACCACCGGTCTGGTCCGAGCGCTAAGATGAACTGAACGAGTCACGTCGGCTTTTGTCACGAGTGCCGAGAACCGAAGTCAAACAACGAATAATGAAACATAACATAAGCACTCTGTGATATGATTGTAATGGTGAAAAATTGTATAAATTAAATTAAACACATTGGTGACACCCCCGTTTATTAACAAATATCTGTTATGGTTGAAGTTGTGAAGTTGATGGGGAATGCCACCACACTAAATGATATGTTACAATGATGGAGTCCTTTATAGGTAATCTCCCNTCTCCCCTCGTTACTTAAAATAAATAAAAGAAATGTTCCGGTTAATTAATTTAATATTGCAGTGAAATGATTACAGCCTAAATGATGGTACCGAGGGGACTCGCAGAGCGGGCGACCAACACCACCGGTCTGGTCCGAGCGCTAAGATGAACTGAACGAGTCACGTCGGCTTTCGTCACGAGTGCCGAGAACCGCAGTCAAACAACGAATAATGAAACATAACATAAGCACTCTGTGATATGATTGTAATGGTGAAAAATTGTATAAATTAAATTAAACACATTGGTGACACCCCCGTTTATTAACAAATATCTGTTATGGTTGAAGTTTGTGAAGTTGATGGGGAATGCCACCACACTAAATGATATGTTACAATGATGGAGTCCTTTATAGGTAATCTCCCNTTTGTGAAGTTGATGGGGAATGCCACCACACTAAATGATATGTTACAATGATGGAGTCCTTTATAGGTAATCTCCCTTTTAGAAAACATTATTACTCTTATATAAATTAACATTATTACAGTATTACGTTTTCTTGTGAAAAGTGTTTGCATCACACTTGTTATGACGTGTTTGAATTTCACTGGCTACAGTGTTGCCAGGTGGCTGGCTCCTGAAGGGATGGACGATTCCACCTGGGCAAAGGGGTGTGGAATGCCATACGTGATTGCTATTAATACAATAAAACACACCCCTCACTGTAGTTGTGAATGCAGTGACTGTGTTTAGTATGTTTGTAAAAATGCTGCACACTACTGGATGACACTTTGAGGCATTTATCACTTCAGCTTCGGCCTACAAGCCATTTGACGCCACCCGATGGTGCGTTGCGTCGTATTTAGCTGCGCAAGCTGCGATGACGCAACGACCAATTGTCAGTGCGCCCAATGCCTAAGGCTTTGGGGTAAACACCATTTTGGATCGCCTACCCATTTATTAAAAGAGTTACCTCTTGTAATAAATGAGTGGCGGTCTCTTGAGTTGCGTAATCCTTGTCGGCAAGAAGGTGCAAGTTCTGTTTTTGTTGACCTGCACTACGCACTCTTGGCCTGATGTAGTTGGTGCGGCCCCGTATAGCTGGTGTAGTTGTTATGGCTTTGGCAGTCAGAGTGAGCACAAGGAGCTCGTGGAGGCGTGGTTCACATCATGCTGCATACTTTTTATGATTGAAGCTGCCATCCCAGCTGGCTCTATACTTATTGTATAGTCAATGACCAAGGAAGAAATTAGACAGCATGAAGGAAGTGCTAAGAAACCTGTGCTGTATGTGATTGATTATTATGTTCCCGTGATCACTACTAGGAAAGATNGCATGAAGGAAGTGCTAAGAAACCTGTGCTGTATGTGATTGATTATTATGTTCCCGTGATCACTACTAGGAAAGATCGAGAATCACAGGAGGGTGTTCACCACGCCATGACATCATGAGATCTGGCAGTGTGTAATTCAGCAATAATGTCAGAATTTGTGATCTGTCAGGTGTCTGTCCATGCCCAAGTACGACTATTGTCAGTGTCCANATGTCAGAATTTGTGATCTGTCAGGTGTCTGTCCATGCCCAAGTACGACTATTGTCAGTGTCCAGACAAAGCTTGACTTCATCACTAGATATGATGCACTGCCATTCCTCAGATGTCCATGCCACATGGTTACAACAACACTGCACATGAAGTTGCAGTTGTTGGATTTGCAATGGAAGATGTTTTAAGGGGCATNGGTTACAACAACACTGCACATGAAGTTGCAGTTGTTGGATTTGCAATGGAAGATGTTTTAAGGGGCATTGAAAATGCAGGTCTTCCTCTGCAGGTTTCCTTGTAATACTGTGAATTGTTATTCTCTTCTAGTTGTCATTCTGGGTCAGCCAGAGCCTTCCTGGCATGCATTTGTTCCCTCACGTTCTACTACTCCCAACACAGTTGTACAGTTTGGTTGCACTAGTTCAGGTGGTGGGGCAGTTCAACTGGACAACCACCCTGCCTACTATAGTCAAAAAATGCACTTTTTCTCAAACTGTGAACATTGTTCATACCTATGCTGAATGTGATGCAGATATATGCTAGCTATGCACGTACTGATGTTCAATCCACAGACACATGCATACACATGTGCATACACACACACACACACACACACAAATTATACTTAACACAGTTTCGTCCTACGACCATTCACATTACCAGTGTTGTAGCAGTATTAGCACACATGTTGGCAGTTCTATGTGGCCAACCACAGCTAAACTTAAATCAGTTGAAATATTACCAGTGATGGTGCTGCATACCATCTTGTGGCTCTTATAGGAAATTATTCATTTTGTATGCAGCTATTTTCATGACAATCAGTAATTGTTTAATGTGGTGAGATTTTGCCACTCCCTGTAGTTAATTTTATATAAGAATATAAAAACTGAGCTATTTTTGCCTACCTTTTGGTGTCTCAATTCATCTACCTTTGCTGTGTCTCAGTCTCACTGGTTTTGTTTAATTTTGTTGTGTCTCAAAGGTACAGTATTCAGTTGTTCAACACTTTCAAGGAAAGGCAATATTTTCAACAACTTGCATATTTGTCATAATGTTCTAATGCTTCATTTAGCAACATGTTTATAAAAATCATTTTGAGTTATCATTCTTCTAATAATATGAACAAACTGTCTTGATAGTCATACATTTTGTGTATGCTGTCAGAATGTGAAACTGATGTGTTTACAAATGTACAGTATGTATCTGTCACAAGAATTGTTTATTGGAACACACCAAAAATTTTGTCCCACAGGAAATTCATATGCCTGAAAATCTGTATTTCGTAAATAGATACAAAATCAGCAATCACCTTTTGACATCATGCAGTATTTTTTAAAAACCTTTTTGTGAAGCAAACATGTATTTTTTAAGAGACTAGATTTTGAGTAATATTTCACCTTAACAATATTCCCACAAAAGTTGATATTTCAATGCCTGGAATATTATTTTATGTACCTGTGTTTTAGCAGTTATATCTAATACACAGTTTTGCAACATTGCACATATTTTAAGAGTTCTAGAGAGAAATGCAAAAATTGTATCTTTCAGGGACTATAAAACACAGAAAATTTGTTTTGTCAGTAATATTGGCAATCCTTGTTGACGTATCCAAAAAAACCCTTCATTGCAAATTAAAATGTATAATTAATGTTTTTTGGATTGCTATTTTGTGAATAGAACTGCTTGCACGAGTGCTTCTAATGATCTGTATATTTTCTTTTTTGACTGAATAGGAGTGTGTTTTATTCAAATAAAAAGCCCACTCTTGTGTATATTGGAAACTACCTGTATTATTTATTTTTTCAATTTGATAAGTATATACATTTTTAGGGTTTGGTGTCCCCACATGATGTTGGAAGTGTTTGCTGTTTTTTTTTATTGTTTGTAATACATTTATATTTTCTGCAGGTGAGCCATCAAAGACTGGTACTGCAACTGTCCGGATATACACAAAAAACAAAAACGACGAGGAGCCAAAGTTTTCTCAACAAGTTTATACTCCAAACGTGGATGAAAATGCTGGTCCAAACACATTGGTCACTACTGTGGTGGCTTCAGACAAGGATGGAGATAATGTTCGTTTTGGTTTCGTGGGTGGTGGAACGTCATCTGGANTACTACTGTGGTGGCTTCAGACAAGGATGGAGATAATGTTCGTTTTGGTTTCGTGGGTGGTGGAACGTCATCTGGACAGTTTGTGATAGAGGAGATCACCGGTGTGATACGTCTGCATGGGAAGAGCATCTCGCTAGATCGTGATAAGTATGAGCTGAACGTGACAGCAATGGATGATGGTGCATGCTGCGTGAATGGTGATGTGACTATCCACACGAGCACAGCAGTTGTAGTTGTGTTCATCACAGATGTTAATGACAACAAGCCAGTGTTCAAAGACTGTGGCACTTACTACCCCAAGGTCGAAGAAGGTGCTCCAAATGGTAGTCCAGTTATAAAGGTAACATTTGCCCAGTAATTTCAAGTCCTATTATAATTATAATATAAAAAGTAAATAAAGTATTACTGTGGGCAACATACGTGTGTGGGATACATACATTATATGAGCTGTATGATTTTCAGACTTGCATACAAAANTATTACTGTGGGCAACATACGTGTGTGGGATACATACATTATATGAGCTGTATGATTTTCAGACTTGCATACAAAATGTAAGTAAAGTTATTGATTTGTAATTATAAAAAATATATTTTCAATTTACTTAGGTACTTTAAAATACAGTTTAACCATCTTATTCCTGGAAGAACTAAAGAAATGGTACTATGGTATGTATAAAAAGGTGAATTTGTAATAGGGTAATTTCCTCATGAAAAGCAAGCTTGGAGACCAAATGAAGGTAACTTTTGAACCAGGAAAATGCTGAAAGTGGAAATGTAATAGCACTGTTGTATTTTATTTCAAAATTTCAGTAGATGAGGAATTAGTCTGTGCATTGAAATGGTTTTCATACCAGCCTGCTAACTACCACAGTTACATAATTTTTCCAATTAAGAACTTAATATTTTGAAAAAGTATACAGCAATAAAGTTTATCATTATTATTATTATTATTATTATTATTACTGTTACTGCTTTTTTTTATTCTTCTTGTATTCAAAAAGATAATTGCTGATTGGATTATAAACAAGTCCTAAGATTATACACATGTCCACTTGGAATTTTAATCCAGAACCTCTTGCGAATATAAAGTTTTTGCAACCTTGGCTGCAGACGTCACCACCTATAAAATGTAATTAGTATCTATTTTTTGTTAAAAGATTGATATTAGTTTATATATCTGTGTTTGGCAGTTAAAATAAGTAAATATTTGGTATGTAATTTAAAGACTTTGTAGCAAGTATGTATGGACAAGAGACATAACTTGAATTTCTACAGGTAATTATTTGTGATTCATGTATCTGCCACCATTAAGACAGATTGTAAAGCTGACAGCGGTCTGAGAGTACAAACTCCCAGCTTATTCGCAGATCTTGGAGAAAACCTTAACAAGGAAGAGACAACTCATGACAGATGTTTGTTCCACAAAACTTATCTGAAAAGCAAAAAAGACAGCACAAGTACTCAGAGATTGATCATAAAAAAAAAAAAAAAAAAAAAAATAGGAGACATACTGATGGAACAAGCTCAGAAAACTGTCTTCAGAATGTGATCATTGGCAAGACTTGTGCCATTAGTATGTGACCCAGATTTTTAATTTATGTTATACTTTGAATGGGGAGTCAAAACTCATTAATCTATTTTAACACTGCTGAATGTTGTGAAGACAGCTATCAAAGAATGAAATTTCTCAAAAAAAAACTTCAACTTATGATGCTAGCATAATGCTTGAAGAGCTAGGAACACCATTTTTTTAAATAATACTACCAGAGGAAAATGGATGCCCATATTTGCACATTTATGTGGAAAGTCATTGCCTAGAAGAGACAAATAGGTTGAAAGTAGTAAGCTAACAAAAATTGTAGCTGGAATAAGTAAAATGAAAAATAATCCCTGGCAAACCACAGTGACTTTCAAATATTTGGATGAAAAAAATTGGCATTAGTGTGGAAGTGGATCTAGCTCATGTCCCAAAATAATGTTTACATGTTTGTATGTTAATAACAGAGAAAGTATTAAAGATAGTCTGATGGAACATAATGAATTTGATGTTATAAGGTCAACACTAGGCGTGTGCTAGCGTTTGTTGCCATTCTGCTTTTAGTTCTATTTTCAGCTACATGCAACAGTACTACAATTGTCGAATAAATGGTGGAGGTGACAAGGTTTTCTGTCAAGCAACCTAAGTGGATTTTAAGGTGTTATTGTAAATGTTAGCTCATTACTGAGGTGTAAAGACAATGGAGGGCAGAATTATGTGACAAGGTTGAGAGGGACAGAACTGTGTGTGATGTGAAGAAAGGATGGTGCGGCAGGATGAGAATGACAACGGACAAAGGAAGCGTGGGGGCTGTGTTGTTCACATTCACATGTTCTGCCAGGAAGTCAAAAGTCCATAACGGCAAGCTGCATGTGAGTCAAGCGTCAGTAAATCAAGTATTACATGTTAAAGCAAGTAAAGTGGAGGTCCTACATTCCCACATTACTTCTTACTAAATGAAGATGACCCTGATTGGCGCATTGAATTTTATGTGTGGGTTGTGAACATATATGACAACAGCAAACATTTTACTGATGTGATTGTTTGATCCAATAGGGCAACTTTTAAATTGAATGAAAATGTCAACCACCACAATTGTGTGTGTTGGGCCATTGAAAATCTCCACATTGTGACGGAGAAAGCAGTTAACCTACTTGGATTAACAGTATGGTGCAGTATGTCTGCCAGAGGACTTGTGGAGCCATTCTCCTTTGATGGAATGTTGACATGTGAAAGTTACAGTTCAATTTTTATCTGTGGGGAACTCTGAAGAGCACTGTGTACACCACAAAGCCACAGATACTGGATGCCATGAGATGCGATTGTGACCACCTGTGAATCCACTCCCATGGAAACTGTAGCTACTATTTGCAGTTTTGTTCTACAGCATTGCAGACCATGTCTTGCTGCTGATGGCGGCTATTTTGAACATTTGTAACTGTTATTAGCATTGGCACACACCCAACATTTTCCTTATAGCATCAAATACAGGCAGTCCCATCAGTTTATCTTTAATAGATTTTCTGTTTTTCCATTTCCGAGTATGGAAACATTAATTTAGGACATCCAATATGATGAGACATTCTTAAAGGCTTCTTCAGGACATCTTACTTCTGTACTGCATTCTTTAGTTTATCATGAATTGATATTGTTTTTCTTAACATTCTCATAAATAATACACATTAATAATACTGAAATTAATTTAATGTCATTCATATAAATGTATTATAAAAACTGTTAATCACAGTTCATTTGCTATACCAGTTCTTCCTATGCACTCGCTCACAACATGGCACCCAGAGCTTGCCATTTCGCTACAAGTTATGGCCCTGGCTTCAGTTAAGTGATAGCAAAATAAATTCATGCTACTTTTGGTTATTCTCAAAAAATTTAATATTGTACTTAAATTTTTTTTAATTGCATTCTGGTAGTTTAGCGCTAAAGTGTGTTGACTTTAAAATATTATAGTATGTATTCCTGAGTTATAAATTTTAATAACATATCATCAGCTAGTGGAACATGTTGACTTATTTCAAGCATCAGTAGCACTTTCATCCACACCATAGATGACAACGCCATGAAGATAACCGTAATCTGCAAATACCTGTATGACTTATTTATTAACAATCAAAACTTGTGTAATGTTCCAATTCACTGAACTTTAGAGTCCACTACAATGTTCTCCAGTAATGTAATGCTGCAAATATATCCAAATGAGATTTGGCTATACCATGTTCCAAATGTAATTCATTTAACTCTCATAGTTAAGTACAAAGTTGAAGTTGTAAATTTTTCATCATACATGTTTTAATACAGTATGTCCCATGACACAGGACTGTTGAATACCATAACTGTAGTGAAAACTCGCTGATAAATTCCATCACTGACTACATCATAACTGTAATGAAAAAGCTGCAATTTTACAGTTGTTTGTTAAGCACAAATTGCATAAAACATTTTAAATGTAGTTTACATACATTTTTTTACTCATTCATTAGTAACATTTTGTGAGCGCCTTTATACATAGCATTATTATTTCTTATTTCAGGTGCATGCCACTGATGAAGATAAAGGTGTGAATGGGCAAGTGAAGTACTCAATAGTCCAGCAGCCGAATCAGAAAGGAACCAAGTTCACAGTGGATGAGGAGACTGGAGAAGTTTCAACAAATAAGGTTTGTTACAATGCAGACATATTTTGAATAATGGTATTTAAAAAAAGTAAAAAAAAGATTGTGTACTAGAGTGTTTAGTCACAGTGCAATGGATTTTTATAAAATAAATGTTCAGGTTATTTTACCGCAGCTGTCATGGCAGTTAACATTTAATTTTTATGCTACTGCTTGTAATAACAAAAACATCTAATCGAACTAGGCTTTAATCAGCTGAAACTGGTCTTTACGAAAAAGTCTTTGCAAAGTGGCCTATAAAGGAGAAAACTTTTATCCTAGAACATCTAACAAAGTCGTGAATAATCTGAGATTCCAGTACCAACTAAGGCATCTGCAGTAATCTCATTAACCTCTATTTTAATCAGCGTTTTTGAAAGACGACTAGGGGTGACAAGCTGTTAAATGAGGTGTAGTAGCTACAATATAAATTTTAGGCTTTCCTTTGCTTTTACTTTGACACATTTTTGAAAAAAGGTCTTTCTTTTTAGCAGTAATATTACAAACAGAATATCTGGTAGGGCACAAGCTACTAAGGTGCCTCTTGTAGCTACAAAAATTACACATAATCTTCTTGGATTGAAGCTGCAGTTGTAGAGGTAGATTCAGAAGCCTGATCACATGCTTTATGTTGTTCTTCAAAACAAGGAGCATTTATAACTCTACAGGAGCTGAATACAGCTGAGATTGTTTCTGTGTAGATTACGGAGATCAGGCTTGACGAACAGCATTCTTGAGAGTGAGTACATTATTTTCCAAGAGGCACTGATGTATGTCAGATGATTTTAGCCCACTAATAAAAGTGCCACAAATAAAGTCGTTCTTATTCTCAATAACACTGACTACACGGAAATTGCATTTGTTACTCAATAGCTTGAGAGTTTGAAATACTGGTCCACTGATTTACCAGTTTCTTGTTTCCTAGATGCTAACTGATGTCTAGTAAGAACCTCATTTGTGGTGCTTGACATAAATATTTTGTAGGGCTTGACTGGCACACCTGTAAGTATGATAGTCAGCTATTATGTTAAAGACTGTATAAACAACATAGTTAATTACAATTTTTAACTTATCTGCATTTGTAGCCTCTTCAAATGTCACAATAAAACTTTCTAATGTTTGGAATCAATGAGTCCATTCTTGAGAAGCTTGTATAGAGTTGGGATGCATATTGAATTGTTCAAGCTTCAAGAGTTTATCCATTTTTTTTAAGAATCTTACCTTATTAATTTGTAATAAGACAAACCTCTAACTGAAATAGGCTTTAATCAGCTAAAACTGGTATTTATGAAAAAGCATAGACACATCGGATATCAGACAGAATAATGAACACAGAATTAAAAAAAAAAAGGTAGCATGATTAGCTACAATTAAATTCCATTACACTGCTTAGTTTCTTTCTTGTGGTTCATTATGCAGAGTTCATTGTATTGATATTTTTTGCAGGTGTTTGACAGAGAAGGTGATGATGGAAAGTTCGTGTCTGTCACTGTGAAGGCAACTGATCAGGGTGAACCATCTTTAGAAGGAGTTTGCTCATTCACTGTTGAAATTACTGATGTAAATGATAATCCACCATTATTTGACAGACAGGTAAATACATTTTTAAGCTGGGATATTGAAGGTATGTCCAACATTAGATAATCTTCATCTTTCTGTAGCTGCCAAAAATTAGAGGACAAGCTAAAAAAAAACTGGTAAGATTAACTTAACACAGCAGTGTGTTATAATCCTTTACGAAAAATATTTTCCAATGCTTTAACTTATGTATTAGTAACTTATTTACTGTACATTCAACAATTCCTTTCTGAAATACAGTTCTGTCTTTGTCCACTCTATTCACACCAGTTAGTACTTTTTTTATTGCTACAGTCATTGATGAATGTAAGACAGGTATTAGGTATACTAATGCAGTAAAAATGTTTCATTGCAGAAATACGTGGAAAATGTAAAACAAGATGCAAGCATTGGCACCAACATACTCAGAGTGTCAGCATCAGATGAAGATGCAGACAATAATGGGGCCATCGTGTACTCTTTGAGTGCCCCATCCAACCCTTCAGATCTAGAGTATTTTGAAATCCAGCAAGAGTCTGGCTGGATTGTGCTGCGGAAACCTCTTGACGTAAGTATCTTTTTGTTGTGTTTGCTGACTAAAAAAATTGTTGATATCTTTTTATTCTCTCAACTGTGTTGATGTTTGTGAAATCAAACTATGTAAAATGGCCTTGGTGGCTATCAAGTAGCAAAATAAAGATTTGATGAGTTAGTTTGGTTTTACAGACATCTGAAATGTTAGTGTTCAACACTCAGTATTAAAAANTAAAATAAAGATTTGATGAGTTAGTTTGGTTTTACAGACATCTGAAATGTTAGTGTTCAACACTCAGTATTAAAAATGATTTCATTCAGTGTATGTATTTCGTGTTGCAATGTTGTGGGCAAAGTTTAATAATTTGGGTAACATAGTAAAAAAAAATTGTACCAAGATTAATATTTTTCACTTTAATTTAACATTTTTTTTAGACAACATTTGCCTACTCATGTAGTAAATAGCAGTTTACCAACAGTTGGGCAAACCAATTTATTCATATTTTAAATGAAGCTAATGTTATAGCAGGAATTATCAACTGGTGGCCATGTATTGTATGCGCTGGTGTATGGCTCTTGCACAAAAATATACCTTGTCTAACATTTTTGAGCAGTTATGTAGCTTTTAGGTGTATGTACAGTAAAAGTGAAGTTGCTTGTCGCTATGTTTCCACATGTGGGACTCAAGAGCATGTGAGCATCATCTTCATCAGTCAACTGCAAGCTGCATTTCACTAAAATGAGAGCATCACAAAGGTTGGCTTGCTCACATGGTAGCTGGGTTGGGTATGTGCTGCAAGCAATTTGCTACATGGGTAAGTGAATTTTTTCAGTATAGTGTAACAGTCCCCATTTTTATTGATATTGTTGGACCCACGTTACTTTGAACTTTGCCCTCAAGCAATCTCAATTGTTAAAGTTGTCTTCTGACGGAGTTGGAGTGCACAACCTTCTTAAGGTGATAATAGCTTGTGATTTTACTATGATGTGCGTTAATTTTGCACGTTGCCATCAGTGAAGTTAGACTGAGCTGGATCCGTTGTGCGATCATGTAAATATCTTTAGCTTCTTAGGTTATATTCATTCATTTGATCACACCTTACTTTACGTTGCTCCAAGCATATATATATATTTCACAATATATATATTGTATCTTGAATAAGTTTCCTTTGTACGGCACAACCTTGTATACTTTTATTATGTATATTGTATCTCACTGTCATTTTCTCCATTGATTTTCATTAAATGCAACATATACACACTGTATATCCAAACTGCACCTTAATTTTTCTCTGTTGATTTCGTAACATTGCTGCCAATTTTGATTGCATAGTGGTTGGATATACTTTGAAGTATATGTTTTCTTTGCCAGTACAATATTTTCACATACCTGGAAACTCAGTCTATTTTTACATTTTGATGTGTATAAATTACTGTGATTTTTACACAATAAGTGATTTTTGTGACTGATAAGTGAGTTCTATGATACATTTTTTTTCTAAAAAGTATGAAATACTAATTTTTGAACTACTTTTCAGATAGAGCGTGTACACATTTTTGAAGCCTGTTTCTACAGTTTTGGTGACATATATGTTTTTGTATTGATATGTCTTTTTTTGCCTCCTTTTTCAGGAGGAGACATGCAAAGTGTGCATTGTTTGTATATTTTGGTCGGCCAAGGCTATCAGAGGTGAAATTTTTTTTTGCATCACCCTGAGGCTGGGATCACTCTGATATTTCTTGGTCGGTATCACATTTGTGACATTTTTCCTTCTGTGTATGGGGCAGCGTATCTTATCGAATAAACATCCGTGATTTTTGGGCGTTTCGTATAAACGTCACTATTTTTTAAGCCTTTTTTCCTCTTCCTCTCCCTCATTAATATTTGAAAGTGTATTATTTTCCGCATGTATATTGCCTGCTTTTGATGAAATTGCTTATAATTTTTAACTCTTGTATTTTATTTTGTTGACTGCACCATTTCTGTTCTTCGGGATCGAACCAGTACAAGGGATGTATTTCAGTAAGTAGGTGACTCCATGTCCGTTTTATGACGAGGAAGTGATAACTAAAAATCCTCGTATTTTTGTAGTTTTATAGAAAGTAGTATAGTTGCAATAATATTAAGTTCTCTCATTAAATAATTTATAGAAAATTAAAGTATAAATATTCAACTAACATTTCAAAGCTGATATCATTTTATTATGATTCCTTTAGTACACTTTTTTTTGAGAATAACAGTAAAAATTCTTATAAAGTTAGATTAAATATAGTTTATGATTTAATTCTTACCATTACGTGTTTTTTATTTTTCCTAATAGTTTTATTTTTTAATTAGAAGGTTCAGGTATTGTGGTATGTTGAGTTCACTTGTTTATTGAGTTGTTTCTTTCTTTGAATTGAGCATTTATTGTGCTTTGTTATATCCCCAATTGACCTGATGACGGCACATCTTTTCGTACCACTGTAGCGAGAAAGATACCGCCTGCGTGTCCGTGCATCGGACAGGGGCAGCCCTCCCTCGTATGCGGACGTGGATGTTGAGTTAGACGTCGTAGACAGGAACAATAAACCACCCCTGTGGGACGTGAGTGTATACGGCCCCATTCACATCAAAGAAAATGTCACAGTTGGTACTGTAGTGACGTCGGTAAAGGCCAGGTTTGTATCAATCACATAGCTCTAGATGTAAGTTCCTGTTCGTTCTACACGGACCGCTGGCTCTCCTCGGCGTCTGTGGTTGGGAAAGAGGTGGGCGCGAGCCAACTGTTTTTAAAATGGCAAGTTAATGATTGGGAGGGAACTAGTTACTCGATGTGGATGGTGGACTGCCGAGGGGAGACGGTCCAAACACCACAGTAACCTACTGCGTGGCCCCTTTCTTGATCCTACACCCTCGCTCGATTAGCTAGTAAGAGAACTATTTGTGAACTAACGGCGTGGTTTTTTTCTTGTTTTTTCCCACTGACAATTTTTTAATCTAGCGAGAGACATACAAGCTGGAGGCCATGGCTCAAGATAAGGGGTACCCTCCCTTGTCACGAACCGTGGAAGTTCAAATTGATGTTGTGGACCGTGCGAACAATCCTCCAGTGTGGGACCACGTGGTTTATGGACCCATCTACATTAAAGAGAACATGCCAGTCGGGGCAAAAGTTGTATCGGTTAAAGCCAGGTCTGTCAACCCGATTCAATGTTTGGTTGCTCCGTGCGGCACGCCTGATATATCTATCCTTGCACGGCACTTGTGGGAGTTTGTATTGTGCACGCTGACTCCCAAAACACGTATTGCACGTCCAGACTTTTTTTTGTTGGTGTGTGGTTGTCCTTCCTCTCCTGATTACCTGTTGCTACTTGTGATGTCCCAACTGACTGTCGGTTCAACAAATGACTGGTAAGATACCAGGATGGTCAAGTGAAAACATGCTGGAAAATACAGGCAGGTCTTTAAGTACCACTTTTGATAAAGACTTCTTTTGATTTCTCTAATGCATGCAGGTTTTCATTTGACCACTGTTTACAAAGATGCTTGGTGAAGGGATGGGTTGTGCTCTTCAGGTCACTTAAAATTTAAACACTTTGATTACCAGGCATAATTATAAATTTGCTTGCTTTCACAAACTTGTGTTGCATCAATTAAAAAAAAAACTAGCTGGCATACGCAGTGTAGGCGTNATAAATTTGCTTGCTTTCACAAACTTGTGTTGCATCAATTAAAAAAAAAACTAGCTGGCATACGCAGTGTAGGCGTGTTTGAATCCGAAATTAAATTATTATAACAATATTTCGGTGCACGCTGAATGTTGTTGTTTGTTTCCATGGTGGCACATATTTACTAACACTTTCATCCTTTGAGTGAAAATTTTCTTTCTGTCGCACCCCTATACAATCACTCAGACCACATATTGCTTCTTGTTTGTGTCTGGGGTGGCCAGATAGCTACTTGTGTTTACTAATGGTGTTTGCTTGGCTTGTACAATTTGATAAGAGGCATAGATATAGTGACTGTGATTATTTATACTTGGTCACTATAAATTAAATTCTTAAGACATATGTATCAGAAGGAAAATACATATTAAAAATAAAGTAGTTAAATATATATTAACACATAAATTTCACTGGTATACAATTGTACTAAAATCTATTTTCAATTGAAATTAATTTTTATGGGAATAGCCCCTGACACGTACAACAGTACCAGTGTTCTCCGAAAACATGAAATATTTTGAAACATCTGACTGACATAAAAAAGTCACCAAAAGTATCATTCCTTTATGCATGCCATTATTGGTACAACATATTTATTGGGAAATTGCCTCAGTGGCAGTGTGACGAAAAAAAAGTATCATTATTAATGTCATGCAAAATTTTAATGGTAAAAATTTATTTTAATTTCATTATAATGTACTTTTACAAAAAGTTGTTATTTTGCAAAATAACTTTAATGTTTATTAAGTATATAATAAACAACTTTTATTATTGTGACTAACAAAACGTGTGAACATTCTTGATAATTTACACTGAATATTAAAAATACATATGTTTATAGTTTCATAACTACCTTTCTAAGACTGTGCATCACCACGGGCGAGCCACTGTTCACAGTTTGAGAGGTTTGCTGTTTGGCTGCGTAGGTCTCCATGGTTTGCATTTATCCACNATAAATTTGCTTGCTTTCACAAACTTGTGTTGCATCAATTAAAAAAAAAACTAGCTGGCATACGCAGTGTAGGCGTCTTTGAATCCGAAATTAAATTATTATAACAATATTTCGGTGCACGCTGAATGTTGTTGTTTGTTTCCATGGTGGCACATATTTACTAACACTTTCATCCTTTGAGCGAAAATTTTCTTTCTGTCGCACCCCTATACAATCACTCAGACCACATATTGCTTCTTGTTTGTGTCTGGGGTGGCCAGATAGCTACTTGTGTTTACTAATGGTGTTTGCTTGGCTTGTACAATTTGATAAGAGGCATAGATATAGTGACTGTAATTATTTATACTTGGTCACTATAAATTAAATTCTTAAGACATATGTATCAGAAGGAAAATACATATTAAAAATAAAGTAGTTAAATATATATTAACACATAAATTTCACTGGTATACAATTGTACTAAAATCTATTTTCAATTGAAATTAATTTTTATGGGAATAGCCCCTGACACGTACAACAGTACCAGTGTTCTCCGAAAACATGAAATATTTTGAAACATCTGACTGACATAAAAAAGTCACCAAAAGTATCATTCCTTTATGCATGCCATTATTGGTACAGCATATTTATTGGGAAATTGCCTCAGTGGCAGTGTGACGAAAAAAAAGTATCATTATTAATGTCATGCAAAATTTTAATGGTAAAAATTTATTTTAATTTCATTATAATGTACTTTTACAAAAAGTTTTTATTTTGCAAAATAACTTTAATGTTTATTAAGTATATAATAAACAACTTTTATTATTGTGACTAACAAAACGTGTGAACATTCTTGATAATTTACACTGAATATTAAAAATACATATGTTTATAGTTTTATAACTACCTTTCTAAGACTGTGCATCACCGCGGGCGAGCCACTGTTCACAGTTTGAGAGGTTTGCTGTTTGGCTGCGTAGGTCTCCATGGTTTGCATTTATCCACNGCGGGCGAGCCACTGTTCACAGTTTGAGAGGTTTGCTGTTTGGCTGCGTAGGTCTCCATGGTTTGCATTTATCCACGACAACATTCAGTGTGCGATCATAGATAGTAACAGCAAAGTTGTGGAAAGCATAACTAGATGTTTATCAATTAAGTTCCTATGTTAAATAGTTATTTTTAAAGTGCATTAGTTGTCCATATTGTGGTAACATGCATATGTTATTTTGTGATAGTTGGCTTTCTTCAGAGCATGTGAGATATAATTGTGTAACAAAATGCTTTGTTATGAGAATGTTTAGGTGTGGGGACAAAAATCTGATCCTCTTGTTACTTTAAAAGCAATGCTTCAATAAAGTGATGCTCAGTAGAAAGGTAAAGTCAAGAAGTTCAGAGCATTAGCTGAACAATATTTTTCCTTTGGCAACAAACCAATTTTTTTTTAAAAACATTTTTGTGGCATGTTTTTTGTCAGTAGAATTTTTGTAGAAAAATTTTTGTTGTAAAAATTTGTGAATGTGAGACATATATATTATACATACAGAGCAATTTTATTTGTTTCTTCTTCTTTTTTTGAAGTCAGCTGCAGTTTTTTAATTTTTCTTCAAGTTATTTAAGAATTGCATGTATGCATTTTTAAATGTGTGAGCAGTCGTATATCAAGCAGTGTTTAGATCAGTACAGATTCTGCCTGTGTCATATTAACAACTGTTATAGTTTTTGTTCTAAAGCTCTTGTAATGTTTTGACTAGCATGATGATATGTTTTTATAAAATTTGTGAAAATTTTAGACATCAAAAATGGAAATTTTTCTGTGTAGAAATAATTACTNGATGATATGTTTTTATAAAATTTGTGAAAATTTTAGACATCAAAAATGGAAATTTTTCTGTGTAGAAATAATTACTTATACCGTAATAAAAAAGTCTCATTATTTAATCTATTTTTGCAAATGTTCTGAACATAATTTCAGTAATTATTTAAGTGAAGGAAATCTCATGAAACAGTGCAGTACTTAAATTCCATAAAGTATCATTTCAAATTATTTGCTATTAACATATATGTGAAATTAAATCATGCACAGTTTTGAAATGCCATCGTAAGTACAGTTACTGAATGCCTTTCTGAAAAATCTATGGTACCATCTTGTTGTGTTCAGTTATACTAATATCATTCATGTGTTCACAGTTCTGGGATAGATGGAAACCCAACTGTTTTCTACCGACTCATGCCAGGCTCCACAGCACAAACAAATAAATTTCACACATTCTATTTACAACAGAGAGCTGATAATGGTTTCACTTGGGCCGATATAAAAGTGAACCATCCATTAGATTATGAAACTATAAAAGAATACAATCTTACCATACGTGTTGAGGTAAGTCCATATTTGAACTGAGAATAAACTATTTTTAAGTTTAAGATACATATAAGTTTATTATTACTAACTAGTAAATGCAGTTTTTTCACTTTTTTTTTTTAATACCGCAGTAGCTAAATGCAGTTAAAATTTGAAATCTTAATGTACTGGCTTTTAAAGTCAGTGTAGGTAACTATTGCCTAGCAGGTAAGTAACTCCATGTAGTAAACCTAAGTTTAATAGACATTTGAAAAAAGTGGTGCATCTAAAATGCATTAGCAAGGATTCATCAACTAATTTATGGATTCTAAGTTACTTTGTCTTTGGAATCTGGCTGAATATAAAAAATAACAATGTAGTATAAGAAGAAGAAGAGATCCATACATTTTACTAAATAGGAATAAGAAATAGTGATAAAAAAATTATGAGATAACTTTGATGGCTATGAAAATAAATGGACTAATACAGTATCAGTAAAAGAGAAGTCACAAGCATGGAAAAAAAATTATGTGAAATTTAATTCAGCTAACAATAAATCATTTCTTCAAAAATACCTTTTCACGAGGCCAAAACATGTAATAAAATTGTCACTGTTGTATTAGTCAAAATGTCATCACATAAAATTTTCACTAATCGTTCTTAAGTACAGTCAACTCCCGCTTAATCGGGTTGCAGCTTAACCGTGGAGCCACCAGTTCAAAGTCAAATACATATTAAACAGCTGCTGCAAGTTGTGCACCGCTGCTATTAATAAACCATGTGCACGCTGTTAATTACCTGGCTGCAGTCGAGTGATGCAGTACTGATTAATTTTAATATTAAAAAGTGTTTGGATATTATATTTACGCACGTTTTTAACAGTGAATATGTGTGACACTTGGAAATTCAGGGAAATTGTCAGATAGCACACATTTTAATTTATAATAACAAAGTATTTCACGATTAAAACTGTCGTCTGCTCCTGAAAAAGGCGATGTAGTTTACAGTCGTTCCTACATGTAGAGGCTATTAATAAATTAACCGTTGCATCGAGTATAACTGGATGACAAAATATCACATTAGCATAAATATTATTTGTCGCAAGATTGACTTCTACGCAAACACATCACGCGTGTTTTTAGTAAATAAATAACATTTATTTTCACGTTGCTGCTGAAGTGGGAGGTGAGTCAACACAAAACAAAATGGCGAGTTGGCCTCAGAAACGCCTGGCGGCTGCAGGCTGAATCCAAATTATTAGCTAGCAGAATCACTTCACATGGAAATATGTTAGGCAATTTAAAAATATTTATAGAGCTCGCGGAAAATTTAAAACTCTGATAGTTCGTTTGCATATTTGCACTTTACACATGAAAAACATGTAATTTCATGGGGACGTGGATTACGAAGCGAGCCGCACGCACTGAAAGACAGATGGCAGCACGGTTGCCTATTTTACTGCTGTGTCATAAAGTGTTATCTAGCACGTCCTTTTAAGTGAATTTTTCATCTCGAGTGGGTTCAAAACAACTCGGGTATGAAATATATTACGTCACATTAATATAGAAATATTTGAAAAATACTTTGCGATAGTTGTCCGTCCTATTTAATTAATATGAAGCAGGCACGTGGCGACATTTGCAACAAGCACTAGCTACGGCCTATGATGAATACATGAATGAAGTAAATTATCGCATGCGGTGTTCCATTTCGTTTAAACACCTACACATTATTCTAGAACGAAGTTTAATCTGTTACACTAATAACAGCTGTTTTGTAACGAGGTAAAAATCAAATACATATACAATATTGTCTACGATCTTCCTGCCCGCATATTTCTCAGATGTCTGTTGTACTAATGTAGGTTTTCAAAATAGCCAACGTGAAATTTTATTACAATTGTTCTCGCATCAGCTGATACAGAATTTTGTCTATGTGATGACATTAATATCATTTATGACGTTGCCAAACACTGGCTGTCAAAAAATGGAATTCTTGTATGACTATAATATTTGTTTACATAACCTACGTGTACAGTATGTAGGCCTAAAGTAAACATCCCCCCCCCCCCC
>NQII01000119.1:1082607-1147484 GCA_002778355.1 Clitarchus hookeri | reverse complement strand
GGTTATTCGTGAACCCTTAACCATTTATTACCCCGGAAAATCGGGAGTTGACTGTATTACATTTTATATTTGAATAGCCATTCCATTGCAGATGAAAAACAAATTACTGCAACAAATGTATAGAAAAATATATCTTAAAAATTCAGAATCACATTAATTGAGAATTTATAGAAGAAAAGAGTAGGGAAAATCACAGAGTAATAACTTCAATTAGCAAGGAGTTACTGATAACTAATGAGCCTACTTTCCTCTACATGGGTGCAAATAAATTTTAGTGAAATTCTTAAAAGCTTAGATGGCAGGTAGTTGTTGATGTCTCATTGACAGCAATATCATTAGAGATGAAACCAGAAACATGTGAAACGGTGCCAAGATAATTAAAATAACAAAATTACTTACCTGGGATTTGATTGACAGAAATATCATTAGAGATGAAACCAGGAACATGTGAAACAATATCAAGACAATTAAAATTCAGGAGTGACTTACCCAGGATTCGAATTCAGCAAAATTCGTAACATTAAGCCAGCGTGCAATCAACTGCATCATGAAGGTAGGATTCGGAGCATCAAAATACGTATATATTATAAAAGCTGCCTAAAAGGTGTTTCTGTATAGGATGTTTCTAATAGAGACTATCAGCATAAAAAGTTTGATTGAATTAGGCTAAATTGTTAAATAGGCATGTCAAACATAACTAAATGTTTATATGGCCACGATTTCGAAAATCAATGTTTGGCCCTCTTTAAATCATGTTACTTTGCATGGCCTTCCGTAGTTGTTCAAAATTTGGTGGAAATTAGTAGAATTGTCCCGGAAATATGGCAAAATGTCCCATTTTCTCAACCTGACACTATTTTGCAAAAATATCTGGCAAAAGAGGATCTCCACATGCATAAATGATGATTATAATTAATACTGTTAGCGTACAAAATTTGGTTGAATTTTGTTGAAATATTTCATAGATATAACATATTAATCTTAACTATTTATATAAACCCGATTAAAAAATGCCTACCACACATAATACATGTTAATTTACGTAACCCACTGTGGCAATATTTTGTGAAATATTTGTGTGAATCGGTTGATTGTTCCTCGAGATATGGCATAAAACCTCCATTGTTCATGTGACAACCTTCATAAATGGAGGACAAAACTTTAAGCACATTTGATGATGGTTATAGATAAAATAAATAAAGATAAATTTAAATCTGTTACACTAAGTTAAAATGTTTGTATAGGCGCCATTCGGAAAATAATAGACTTACACACTTAAGAAACATAAATCACAGTACAACTTCTTAGCCAAATTTGAAAAAAATCAGTTGATTGTTTCCTGAGGTATAATTGATACTGTCACCATAGAAAGTTAAGTTAAAATTTGTTTTATAGTTTCGTGGATAAAAAATTCTGAGCTAAAAGTATTATATGGCCGCCATTTTGAAAATATATGTGTATGATCCTCTTAAAGTTTACATGGCCTTCCACGTGATACTTATTTGCCAAATTTGGTAGAAATTGGTTGTTTTTCGGTGAAATCACATGATTTTAACTTGTCATCTGACACTGTTTTACAAAATGGGGAATAAAAGATATTTAGTGTGCACACATTTGACGGTTGTAAAATATATAGCCAGCATACAAAGTTTCATTGGAATTAATTAAATGGTGGTTTCTACGATGTAACATACTAAACTAAAATTGCTATATGGCCGCCATTTTGAAAATAAGTGTCTGACATGCATAAAACATATAAGTTGACATCACCTACAGCAATACTAGTTGTTTTCCATATTTGGTAGGAATTGGTTAACTGTTTCCTGAGATATGACATATCATTTTATTTATTCCCGTGGCACTATCTTATAAAATGGAGGACAAATGAGTGTGTAGACAGTTGATGTTAGCTATATGTTCTCATAGCATACTAAGTTAAATTGGAATTGATTACATGGTTTCAAAGATATAATGTGCTATGCTAAAATAGCTAGAAAGCCACCATTTTGAAAATACGTGTGTGACATCCTTGAAACATATTTGTNAGGCCACCATTTTGAAAATACGTGTGTGACATCCTTGAAACTTATTTGTACACATCAACTGGCGCAATACTACTTGTTTTTCAAATTTGGTAGCAATCTGTTAATTGTTTCCTGAGTTATTACACAAAAACTTTATTAATTCATTTAACGCTATCTTACAAAATGGTGGACAAAAGTGGTTATTTTTTGGCTTGTATAATGCTTATAATAGATACTGTCAGTGTNTCATAGCATACTAAGTTAAATTGGAATTGATTACATGGTTTCAAAGATATAATGTGCTATGCTAAAATAGCTAGAAAGCCACCATTTTGAAAATACGTGTGTGACATCCTTGAAACATATTTGTACACATCATCTGGCGCAATACTACTTGTTTTTCAAATTTGGTAGCAATCTGTTTATTGTTTCCTGAGTTATTACACAAAAACTTTATTAATTCATTTAATGCTATCTTACAAAATGGTGGACAAAAGTGGTTATTTTTTGGCTTGTATAATGCTTATAATAGATACTGTCAGTGTACAAAATTTGGTTGAAATTGGTCTAACTGTTTGGTTGTTATACCAAACAAATCTAAAATATTTATATGGTCACCATTTTAAAAATTAGTGCCTAATTAACTGTAATTACTTAAATTTACCTGGTCTGTCATAATACTTTGGAAGTGCCAAATTCGGTGAAAATAGGTTGAGGGGTTTTCGAGATATAATGTATAAGATTAATTTTTTCATGTGATGTTATGTTCCAAAATGAAGGACCACCAACAATATTTACCTATGAATTCAATGCTTGGAACTTGTGCTGCCATCATACAAAATTTGGTTTAAATCTGTTGAATGGTTTCCAAGATGACATATCCTAAATTTTANGTGACTACCAGGAAATTGGCTGCAAAATATTTTCTCATAACCTTCAAAATATCATGTATGCTTATGCAGCTGTATCTTCATTGAACAGAGTGGAGTGTAAGAAGTTAACTTGCCAAAAATGGGTAATTTAACTTACAATCATGATTTATTAAATTAATTACTTTTAGCCTGTGGTGTGTCACAGCATGTAAGTAATTTTGTTTTACTTGTGCATAAACTCTGTTATTAGTTAGGTATAAGTGCATGGCAAAATCAGCCGTAAATGAAGTGGATCACTTTAAAATGAAGATTGCTGACATATGGTAAGTTTGTTTTATAATAATGTCAATTTTTTAATTGGAGTTTNTGTTTTATAATAATGTCAATTTGTTGATTGGAGTTTAAGTTAAATATATTTACTATTTTATAATTGCCCATATTTTGTACATTGGCTCACATTAATATTTGGCCACAGATGATTATCGCAGTTTCATGGCCTTATGTTACATTAGAAATGAAGATAAACACAAAACATATTGCACAATCATTCTTGTCTGTTTTAATTGAAATATAGCAGTAGCCAATAACGGAAATGAGCAATGGAACTTAACAAACAATATAATTTTGTCTTCCCATGCTGCATAAATACGCCACTTTAATATTCTGCCATCATCATTCAAACACAAACATACTTCTCTTTGCAAACTAAACAAGCAGTCTTTTAGTACCTGGTTGTGGTGTATTAGCAATTATTTCCCTGGTACATTTGGAGCCAATCTTACTCCATTCTTCCTTCAACCTTTTCTCTAATTCTTTTGTGGACCTAATTGTAGTAGTCCTCAGTCTTCGTTTGAGTTCATCCCATAGATGTTCTATGGGATTCAGGTCGGGTGATTGAGGAGGTGTGCTAATGACTTTGGGACAGTTATACAAAAACCAGCTCTTGACAAGGTACAACTTGTGTTTTGGGTCATCATCTTGGTAGAACTGAAACGTGTTCATAATGTCCAATTTTTCAGCACTCTTGTGTAGGTTTGCTTTCCGGATGTTGAGATAGTCTTCTTTTTTCATTGTTCAATCGACACGTACTGCCTCTCCAACACCTGCTGAAGATGTACAGCCCCAGATCATAATACTACCTCCACCGTGTTTCACAGTAAATTGTAACTTCCCAAGTTTTAGCTCCTCATTTGGCTTGCACCATACTGTTACTCTGCCATCAGAACCAAAAACATTCATTTTCATCTCATCAGCAAAAATCACATAATTCCACCAGCTTTCATCTTTGTCAGCGTGGTCTTTTGTGAACTTAAGTCATTTTCTTCTATTCACCTCATTAATAAAAGGCTTCTTTCTAGGTACCCTGCCATTATATCTTGCTCTTCTGATAACTCGTTGTATGGTTTCTGGATGGATGTTCTTTCCACATTCATGGAGTACCTCCATGGTAGTTTGCAATCACTAATTTTTGGATCTTTCTTTATTTTCCTGATTACTAGACATTCTTCTTTCTCATTTAGTTTCTTTGGCTGTCCTTTTTGAGGTATCGAATCTATTCTGTCTTCCTTCTCAAACCTTTTTATCATGTCTCCAACAGTGGAACTTAGCAGATTCAAGTGCTCCGTAATTTTTCGTTGAGATTTCTTCTTTGCATGAAGAGAAATTTTCAGCTGCAGCTGTTCAAATGTTGTATTCTTTNCGTAATTTTTCGTTGAGATTTCTTCTTTGCATGAAGAGAAATTTTCAGCTGCAGCTGTTCAAATGTTGTATTCTTTCCCCTACGTCCCATTTGCCTGACTGACGCAGCCAACAGAGCTATCCAATACAACCTCTCAGCACAGAGAGCAAGCAGGGAATGACACGAGGTATGAACGCGTAGTACGCGAGGACAAATTAATATGTTTCATTAACTTGCACTGCTCATTTCAGTTATTGGCTACTGTTGCATTCCATTTAAAGCACAAAGGAATGATTGTGCAATATTTTTCATGTTTATCTTCATTTCTAATGTAACATAAGGCCACGAAACTGCGATAATTATCGGTGACTGAATATTAATGGGAGCCACTTTAATTAAAATTTTCCTTAAGAGATCTGCGACAGTTAACCTTTTTTGCTACATGCAGTTGTAATGAATAAGAATTATTGTGCGCTTAGGAAAGTTGGAATGTTAGGTGCATAAGGTTAGTAACAAGGGGACAAGCATGGGAGTTATAGAGAATGGCAGTAGAAGGATTATTTAGTGAGAATTAGTATGAGAGAATAAAAATGAAGGAAACAAACGGGATGGGAGTTAAGCTCATTACAGGAATTAATTTGTTTAAAGGAGCTTTTATGCAGGTTTACGTTTGTCAAAATTAACATAATTGTTTCACTTAGTTTGGTGATTAGTGTTAGCTACCAGGGCAGGAACAACTAATGCATGGTCTTTTAAAAACAAAAAATAACTATGAGAATGGAATTTACAGCAATCCATCTTTTAAACATACACTGGATAGCCAAAAAAACTGGTATAGGCGTGGCATACGTTTATTGTCTCCATACCTTGGTTAGTCTCATTACGCATGCGGTCAGCAGCGCCTATATAAGTCAACAAACATCAGGCAAAGTTGCTAGATCCGTTACTGCTGCTACAATGGCAGATTATCAAGATTTAAGTGAGTTTGAACGTGGTGTTATAGTCGGTGCACGAGATATGGG
Source organism: Clitarchus hookeri (assembly GCA_002778355.1). NCBI lineage: Eukaryota > Metazoa > Arthropoda > Insecta > Phasmatodea > Phasmatidae > Clitarchus > Clitarchus hookeri. The sequence goes on along the minus strand of NQII01000119.1, from coordinate 1,141,888 downwards.
ATATAGTATCTCCGAGGTAGTGATAAAATTTGGAATTTTGCGTACAATCATTTCATGAGTGTACCGTGAATATCAGGAATCCAGTAAAACATCAAATCTTTGACATTTCTGCGGCTGGAAAAAGATTGTAAACAAACGGGACAAATGACGACTGACGAGAATCATTAAACGTGACAGACATGCAACCCTTTCTCAAATTGGCACAGATTTCAATGCTGGAGCATCAACAAGTGCCAGCGTGCAAACTATTCAACTGACCATCATTGATATGGGCTTTCGGAGCCGAAGGCCCACTCCTATACCATTGTTGACTGCATGACACAAAGCTTTACGCCTCCCCTGGGCCCGCCAACACCGCCATTGGACTGTTGATGACTGGTCTGACGAGTCTCGTTTCCAATTATATCGGGTGGATGGAAGTGTACAGGTATGGAGACATCCTCATGAATCCATGGACCCTACATATCAACAGGGGACTGTTCAAGCTGGTGGAGGCTCTGTCATGGTATGGGGCGTGTGCAGTTGGCGTGAAATGGGACCCCTGATATGTCTAGAGACGACTCTGACAGGTGACAGATATATAAGCATCCTGTCCGATCACCTGCACCCATTAATGTCCAGTGTGCATTCCGACGGACGTGGACAATTCCAGCAGGTCAATGCGACACCCCACACGTCGAGGGTTGCTACTGAGTGGCTCCAGGAACACTCTTCTGACTTTAGATACTTCCATTGGCCACCTAAATCACCAGACATGAACGTTATTGAGCATATCTGGAATGCCTTGCAACGTGCTGTTCAGAAGAGATCTCCACCGCCTCGCACTCCTATGGATTTGTGGACTGCCCAGCAGGATTGATTGTGTGAATTGCCTCCTGCATACCTTCAGACATTAGTTGACTCCATGCCATGTCGTCTCGCGTAACTTCTGCGTACTCACGGGGGCGCTACACAATATTAGGCAGCTGTACCAGTTTTTTGGCTCTTCAGTGTATATTTGGTTAAGTACCTAATACAGTTTTGCAGTATCTGTGTACACTGTTAATAATTGACTCTACATCTATGCTACAGATTATTATAATGGGAGTATTTGGAAGGACATAAGAATTTGATGTACCTGACACACAAGGTTGGAATATGATATGAAATAGCTAATAAAGTCAATAAATTTGTGAATGCTGTGTTACATGGCTGCTTATTCTCAGGGTACCAGTCCACGAACGTATTAATGAAGCTTACACTCACGGTGCCAGTTCACGAACCCTTTGATGAAGTTTACACTCAGGGCACCTGTCCATGAACTTATTGATGAATTTTATACTCAGGGCAATAGTGCAGGACCTTGTTGTTGATGAAGCTTACACTCAGGGTGCCAGTCCGTGAACTTATTGATGAAGCTTACACCCAGGGTGCCAGTCCACAAACTTATTGATGAGGCTTACACTCAGGGTGCCAGTCCACAAACTTATTGATGAGGCTTACACTCAGGGTGCCTGTCCACAAATTTATTAATGAAGCTTTCACTCAGGGTGCCAGTCCACAAATTTATTGATGAAGCTTATACTCAGGGTGCCAGTCCATAATCTTACTGATGAAGCTTACACTCGAGGTGCCAGTCCATAAATTAGTGATGAAGTTTACACTCAGGGGGCCAGTCCATGAACTTATTGATGAAACTTACACTCAGGATGCCAGTCAACAAACTTGTTGATGAAGCCTACACTCAAGGTGCCATTCCATGAACTTATTAATGAAGCTTACACTCAGTGTGCCAGTCCACAAATGAGTGATGAAGCTTACACTCAGGGTGCCAGTCCACAAACTTATTGATGAAGCTTACACTCAGGGTGGCAGTCCACAAACTTGTTGATGAAGCCTACAGTCAAGGTGCCATTCCACGAACTTACTGATGAAGCTTACACTCAGGATGCCAGTCCACAAATTTATTGATGAAGCTTACACTCAGGGTGCCAGTCCACAAATTTATTGATGAAGCTTATAACCAGGATGCCAGTCCACAAATTTATTGATGAAGCTTATAACCAGGATGCCAGTCCACAAATTTATTGATGAGGCTTACACTCAGGGTGCCAGTCCACAAACTTATTGATGAGGCTTACACTCAGGGTGCCTGTCCACAAATTTATTAATGAAGCTTTCACTCAGGGTGCCAGTCCACAAATTTATTGATGAAGCTTATACTCAGGGTGCCAGTCCATAATCTTACTGATGAAGCTTACACTCGAGGTGCCAGTCCATAAATTAGTGATGAAGTTTACACTCAGGGGGCCAGTCCATGAACTTATTGATGAAACTTACACTCAGGATGCCAGTCAACAAACTTGTTGATGAAGCCTACACTCAAGGTGCCATTCCATGAACTTATTAATGAAGCTTACACTCAGTGTGCCAGTCCACAAATGAGTGATGAAGCTTACACTCAGGGTGCCAGTCCACAAACTTATTGATGAAGCTTACACTCAGGGTGGCAGTCCACAAACTTGTTGATGAAGCCTACAGTCAAGGTGCCATTCCACGAACTTACTGATGAAGCTTACACTCAGGATGCCAGTCCACAAATTTATTGATGAAGCTTACACTCAGGGTGCCAGTCCACAAATTTATTGATGAAGCTTATAACCAGGATGCCAGTCCACAAATTTATTGATGAAGCTTATAACCAGGATGCCAGTCCACAAATTTATTGATGAGGCTTACACTCAGGGTGCCAGTCCACAAACTTATTGATGAAACTTACACTCAGGGTGCCTGTCCACAAATTTATTGATGAAGCTTTCACTCAGGGTGCCAGTCCATGAACTTTTTGAAAGTTGCTGTGGTGCATTAATACCTATACTTTGGGCAGAATAATGTTCAGTAAGGTCAAAGTAAAGTGGATCTCCTTATAGTGATGCAACCAGCAGCACTGTAGATGCACATCTTTTTAAAAAGTACTGTAGACACTTCCAAAATCGTAAGAAAAGTTTGGCTTGAGTTTCATATAAAAGATAAATGTTTAATAGTTTTTCAGTGTTAAATATGTCACCGAAGTAAGTCTCTTTGATGTGTAAATTAATTAATTAATAGTGAAAATTTCCATTTTTTTTAACCCAATAATGGGCGTATTTCTTCTCTGGATAAATAACAAAATTGATTTTATTAAAAAATACCTCATCCTTCTAGGTTAGCAGTTTTTATTCTATGCTTTTGAGTGAGAAAATATTTGCATAACTTATTATAGGTGTGCTAAAAGTTAAGTTTATGAAAATAAGTTACAATACACATTACATCTGTTGACTGTATTATTAATTTTTAAAATGAAAAAAAAAAGTCAAATAAGCATTTTTTTTTCGCAATAAGTCAAATATATTAATGTATAATTTCATATAAATCAATTGCAGTATTAATAACATGTTAAATAACCGTACAATCTTGGAAATACATAAGAATTCAATAATATACCTTGGAAGCTGCTGCCTTCGTAGCGCAGTGGTAAAAAGTGGAACTATGTGAAGATGTCGAGAGATGAATAAACAGGGAGGACGAGGTGATGATGTGCGCTATAACATAACTGGTAATGGTTTTTGAACAGTTGGAAAAGGACTGAGCACCTGCCTACCAGCAGCGGCAGAGGGGAAGCATGTCTACCTGTCTCTCTGGCTGTCGCCACGAGCATTTGCTGCTGCCTATAAAAATGACAGTGATGCAAGCAATGTGATCATGACCAACCGACCATTGCAGGTCTATGTTATTATGCCTATAGTCATGCAGCCAAAAAAATATCCTTTTATTATGTAAATTGTATGCATTTCACTCATCTCAGTTTGAAACTGAAATTTGAATCTGTAATTACTGTAAACATACAATTATGGAGGTTGTCATGCGTAAAACACAATAAAATGTAGGTACAGCACACAAAAAAAATTTTATTGTATGTACTTCTCTATACAATGACATTTGAAAGGAATGGTTAAGAGTAAAATTGATGAAAATGTGATTGAAATAGAATAATATTTGTGAACGATTAATAAAATTTTCATGTTATCTTTTACGCAATTTATTAAAAAAATAATAATTTTCTGTAAGATTTCCTCAAATTCAATTTCTTCATAGAGCTGCAACTAACTGCACAACAAATGCATAGCTTACCGAACTATACTAGAGCAGCTGTCATAATTTAAAAGAAAATAAGTTGTATTTCTGTTATTGATTGTATTATATGTGACATATTAATGTACGTATTTAATTAAAGTCATAGTATTATACCCTGAAATTATTGTAAATGTATTATATAACTGATTTGACAAACATTCTTGTGAAATTTTGAATTCTTATTTGTAATATGCCATAATTTAAAATAACTTCAAGTATCCTTTTTTCATGTAAGAATATAGACGTTACTATTTACTTCTAAAGTAAATATTTTGGAGAATATAAAGTGACCAAATACGTATATAATCTGTTCAAAGAGAAACTAAATACGCGTTATTTTCATTTTGAGCTGCAATCTTTTGTTCACTGTTTAAAAATACGTCGAATAGTCAACATGAACAGCCTGACTGTACGGAAATTGTTGGACAAGCATTTGAAGTTACTGTACTGTGTTGTTAGGGGAAGGGACTGTATGGGGGTTACGCACACTGATTAGTCTGACCAGCACGAGTCTCGCTACTCGTTCTGCAGTCCGGTTCAGGTGCATGGCTGCCAAATGTGTTGCGATCAAGTGACTGCGGACTCTACAGTGGTTGTGCGATGAAAGTAAAAGAATATGGGTACACCAGAAGCTTCCAGTTGAAAAAGGCACAAGGTTTCCCTTCAAGAAAAAAGAAAAACAGAAGAGGCTTACACCTAAATATCCTAAAGAAACACCAGTAAGGTACAACATAATACTTGTTATTATACACAATTATTAAAAAAAATGGTGTGTTTGTGTGTACGCGCGTGTGCACAAGGGAGAGGGAGAAAAAAGGGCGTGGGAAAAGGTGCATTCACATGAGCGTTTATACACACACACACACTCACAAACACACAGAGAAGAGTGGAAGCCTTACTGTTGGTGTTGGATATGTATGTATTTCTTACCCCGGTTGTACTGTAGTTTATCCATGCAATATTGCAGTAGCACATCAGGGTCATTCATAACACGGGCGACAAATCTACGAAATTCGTGAGTTAGGACCGGGCAGGGCATGCGTACATGAAGTTAGAATTAGTGAGTTAACGAGTGAAACAAAACCCTTTGTAATGCAGATGTAACTGGAAAGTAATTTCACTAATATAGTTAGTTTGTAATTTTTTTATAATTAAGTGATAGGGTTTATGGTAAAGTAATCACTTTTGGAAAAAATTTTCTCTGTCCTTAACTGCGCTATATTTCAGAAGACCCGTTGTGACTGGTATGGTCTCTGTAGAGTTGGGAATGAGTTAAGATAAATAGTTCCATATTTCAACGTCGAATCATAAGTGTAACATTTGAATCAGTGGAAAGTAATTTTTAAAATAAAGTTTTTATTTACTTTATGCGCGAAGTATACGAGTAAACACGTTAGCAACATATACACATGCATACCATTTTCCCAGTTAAACTTGACTAATACATGAATAAAGTGATGAGATGCATGGCAATGCCGATTTAACATATGCACATAAAAATAGATCCTAAGCAGGTATTTTAAAAACCAAGACTGTGCGTGTATTCCGCCAACATTGTTAAACGTGGGCAGAAAAAGAACTACGTGCTGTTTATAACGGAACGTTTCACCCATCGGTAAGTCCTGATTAAAATATGCTGTCTCCATCCATTCTCACAGTCAGACAAAACTCCCGGATAGCAGTATATAAATAGAGAAAGGAATTATACAGTATTCTCTTTACATATAGATTCGACACTCAATAAGACGAGATTCAACCTACGTCATAAAAATGTTTTCCATTAAATTAAGAAAATTTTGCCTAATGTTTTGCTTCCATCAGCCCTTCTACTGTGATTTCAGGGTTACCCACCCACGTAAAACACTTGTTCTCATTCATCCGTTTTAAACGCATCCGACTCTTTTCAGTGAATCTCCTACAATAAAATGTTTATTTTAGGCGACTTCATATCACCCATACATAAGAGTATTAAAAAATAAAAGACCAAACAATCCGAAAAAATTACACCTAACAACAACAAATTTTGCCGCAAGTCAAGGGAAGTCCAGACGGCATACATGAAGCTGTGCTCACAGTTGACAAAGGTAGTTTTATGGATGCCTTCACATTCCATATAGTACGGACGCAAATCACTGTGGGTTTCCGCCGTTGGTTTCCTGACAACAATTTCTAAACGATACAACATAATGCCATGCACCGTGTGGTGTACCTCGTTTATTGGGATGTCCCAATGTGTTCACTTTTTCACCGTTTGTTGGACAAAAACGGACTCAAGTCAGCACATTAGAAGTATCAATTGGAATATATGTGGTATGTTCTTCCTGTTTTGAAATAAGTTTTGATTTCTTCACACTGGAGTTTTATTGAGAAAGCTACAATGCTATTGTTATCAGTAGTATACAGTTTTCTAAATTTTTTTAATTACATGCTGTTAGATGTTGTAAACGTCAGTAACTATCGTCAAAATTGGAAAAAATTTTAACTCCTGAACACTTGTAGTTTTGTAGGCGCCGCGCCATGGATGCTGACAGAAACAAATAGTTTCGTCTTAGAATGGCAAGACACAAATTTTTACACATACCGGCCAGATGGTTGCGTCCGAAGAAAGTATAACACTTGATGCATGTAAAGTTATTTACGTCTACATATGTGTGTACTTACATATACTGCATATGCAAATGCATTACTATAGTTATGAGTGCACTATACTCGTAAATTGTGTTACTGCAGCGAGATGGGTGTGTTGTGTAATTTTTGTAACTAATTTTACAATTATGAGAGTGTAATGAACGAATACGTGTTAAAAACAAAACTTCTCAATCTTGTGCCATGCTTCAAGATGAAACGTACAGGATGATTATGAACAATGTCATAGATAATACTTACCGAACATACATGTTTTCCACCGGGAACCCGAGCAAATGTTTGTTTACAGATTCTTTCTCTATGAGAATGCTGCTCGGATTCGTGAATCTCGGTGCCTACAAGTGACATATGCAAGGCTATACATGTACAGCTACATAGGGAGCTGCCGAGAAGGTAAGGCTAAGGCCTGGTTTACAAAAATTGCAATAACTTAACACTGGCAAAATCGCAACAATGCAAAATATCAAATTCTGAAATTTTTAGGTAGGTATCTGTTTATAAAAGTTGCAAGGAACTTTTATAATTTGGTGCGTAAAGTTTTCAGAGTTCACTTTCTTGCGTCGCTGCAATTTTGCCAATGTTGTGTTATTGCGTTTATTTTATAAACCAGGCCTAAGGAATGCCTTTCCCCTCCTGCGTGTATGCATAGAGTATATAAAGTACTAGTACAGAGTGGATACTCAATAATGTTATCCAATGGACAGGTTTTTTGTCGCAATCACAATGAGAAAACGCAAACTAGACAAACACAAAATAGAATTCGCTTCCCTATTTAAAATTCTATTTACACACAGTTCAATTCACTTGTGGTACTTATAACTATTTTACACGCTGGAGTTCAGACTGGCCGGAATCTCCTTTTATGCGCAGTCTGGTGTGACCCACCTCGTCCCTCCCAGAACACAGACTGACTTGCTTGCTGGCTCATCCCCCCTCCCCCCTTGTGTAGCCAGAGAATGATTGACTGCGGCAACCCCTGGCTGGCGTCTTAGCCCCTCCTCCTCCCCTTGCTGGAGGAGCCGACAAATGTAGAGAAGGCACAAGAATATTCTGGGAATTAGGACCCTCTGTGAAACGCGAGACTTAGGTAAATTTCTAGATGACGGCCTACGTCCCTATAAATGCAAGCCACCGCGGGACTGCGGAGAGTCTGAGTAGAAGCCTTTTGGCTGAGTGCGGGCGCGAAGTCAAGTGCGAGACGACGGCGGACCAGGTGTTCGTGGTGTGAATGGGCGAGAGGACGTGAAACCCGATGAGTGAAGCCTACTGTGCGTGAGAGCGCTCGGAGAACTCTAGAACATCGCGGACTGGTGGGACAGGAGATGTAATACGGATTTTATTGTAAATAGTGGAACTGTCAAATATGGACAAATAATTTATAACGTAATAGGTTTTGATACACAGTCTATTGGGACTGATTTCTAATTATTTAATTAAGTTAATAATTTTTAGGTAAATGTAAATTTGATTGATTGAAGTCAGTAACTGTAAACAGGCAAGTGATATGAATTTATTGTAAGATGTTGAGTCAAGAAAAATTGGGAAAAAAAAATTATATAAAAAATATTATTGAAATTTTATTGCGCTATACCACATGTTTTCAAATTAATATAATTCAGTAAATCCATTTCCAAAGAGTTATCATTGCCAAAATAATAGCGGAGAAACAAAGGAACGTAGTTGGTCTGTGCCCTACAAATTGCAAAATTGTTGTTACTTATTGCCATACGGTTTATAGGAAATTCTACATTTTGTAATTAACAGTTTATTCTATTTCACGAATGAGTGCACCTTTCAGACAGCCAGTGTCTAGTGATGTATCATAAATGATATGAACAACATTCCAACCGGAAAAACTAAAATCAGCCGATGCACATCACTTTAGCTGCATTAAATATAGCTCCTTGAAACATTTTACACACTAAAAAAAGGTAACATACACTACTTCTAGATGCACATCAGCACTAATAACGGCCTCCTTCCAAATTCATAACCTAATGTTCAGCAATTTGCCGCCAACGTGACGTCATCACACAAAGAATTCGTGCTACTGGCCTCGTTGCAGTCAGTGTAGAAGATTGGCCGAAAGTAGAATGACGCAGGCGCCACACAGATGCGACTTCGTGTAGGGGTAGGAACTTCTTGTTTGCTCATACTGCGCATTGTTGAGGTATCGGAATGTAGCCAGTTGAGTATGCATGTTGTGGAGCATAGCCATGGGCGCCATTCCTGCTGTGGTACGGTAACAGACTCCATGTGTGAAGGTTAGCACGAAGGAAATAGACGAATTGCTGTATTATACCAAAAAAACCAAAAAAATTTCTATATAAATAATGACAACAATCATTTTTTTTTTTTCATTATGTATTAAATGTTTGATAATATCTTTCAAAACATTCTAAATAAAAACTAATTTTTTCTATATTTTAATTAAAGTTTTATGTAAGAATGGTTACAATCCCGAACTGATCATCAGACCCTTTTCTTTTAATTCTTAGTGCCTTACGGAAGCTTTACGAAGTATAACGTAAAAGTAACTTACTGAAAATATGTTAACATACTTGAAAGTAGCAACCTGTTACTTGTTTCTTAGAAATAAAAATTTTATATTAAAGTCTGACATAATTTTTGAGGAATAAACACTCCATTTGCACTTCAGCAAATATGTACATTGTAAATTATAAACCATTATATTAGTTACTCATTAATATGCCCAGTGCAAAGAAATTAATTTTTTAAAATTAGAGGTAAACAAAAATTACAAGGAATGTAATTTATTTATGAGTCTTTTGTTTGGTGGCGAAATTGAGGCAGCAGCCTTGTCTTACTTACACATTTTTAAACCCCAATATAAACTTTCAATTTATAGTGCACAGAGAAAAACAAAGTGTTACGTACACTTAATGCAATACAGAAGCTCCAGAAGTTTGTAGTGATAAATATTTTAGAACCTTATTATAATGCTATTTTACTGTTACATTTACAGATTTAAAATGTGGCAGTTTATATTTGTACGTTTAAGCTAACACAAGTAACATAGGTCTCTCGTTAAATATCCCTTAAATATCCCTAGCAATTTACAGTGTAACACTTGTAGGTTACATGAATCAATATTTTTTTGTGCACGATTTTGACCAGTAGGGCGTTATCGTCATTTATACAGCCCATCAAATAAAATCATTCATTGCTACAAAATGTTTTGCAGACAATTTTATGTAAAACGCATATCAAAATATTACTAAAATTCGTACTAACACAACATTTGAAGTGCTACTGCATCAGCAAATAATTAGACTAGAAAACTCGGCTTTTTTGTTTTTTTTTTTAATCTTTTAACAAGATTTCTATATACAAAATTTTTTTTTGCTAACATTATATCATTATTGAACAAGATATTTTGTGCAAACATGCACTAACATTGTGAAAAATAACAGATTTATTGAAAAATTTTCCAGAAATAAACACTCTCAATATAAGTTTCATTATCGAATGAAAACACATTCGCATTCGTTCCTGTTTGCTCAACAGCAACTTACTTGCTGTTTGACACATTAGAATTTCGGACAAACACCTCAATCAGTGGATTTAAACACATGTACATTTTTATTGCCATTATTTCCAATACAAGTAAAAATAGCGAATTTTAAATGCTCGTAACCTATGTAATCAATATTGAAAGGTTTACGAAAATGTATTATTGGCTTTTCCAATGTGCCTATCTTCCATACTAGTATGTGTGTTGTCATGCACTTGGAAGGAGTACTGCTAACCCAAGACCACGAGATGAGAAGTTTGGGCTGTCTCGCCTGTTTCGAGTAACGGTACTCCAGAGGGTGGCACGCGACGTCACTGCTGCGCAGCGCTCCCCTGAGTCTAGGGCCGCCCGTGTGTCATTTATTGCTAGTTACGGACCGTGGTTTAACCCAACCTGGGGCCCAATTATTGAAACTATCTGAATTATTCCTGTAGAGGAAAGACGTCATTCCGCTATCGGAATGCCTATAGCCAATTTTTGAACAATCAATAGCGGAATTGTATACCGGAATCAATCCATGAAGTGTCAAAATGAATCCAACAGCTAGGCAGCTGCTGGAATCGCCATTCCTCTACAGATTTGTCTTTAATACTTTGTATGATGTAGGAAACTTGAAAATACACTCGCACGTGGTTTAATATAAATATAATTAACAAAGAAGAGTAAAACTGTTATCAAATATCAAATTATCAAGATGTTTACATATGTATGAAACAATCGTGTAAACAAAGCTAAGTTTGTAGGTGAAAACTGATAGAATTGCTAAGAATATCATGTGAAATATTATACTAAACTTCTGAAACATAAAATACATAACAAAATCAATTTTGCAAGAAAAGCTGTAGTTGTGAAACATAGTTAGTACTGTGAATCAAAACGTAATAAATTTGTGTTAGACATGCAAACATTAATGAAAAATATTTTATAGTTTACAGCTATAGCGGGAATGTTAGCAAAAATTTTGTAATGGTATATTTACACCCGAAAAATATAAATTGTTATAGTGTTGCTTTTTAATTTTAATTTTATCATTTTTTACAGTATGGTTAAGCATTTTACTGTTCTTTCGTGAATAAAGTTACAATAAAGTAATTAAAATATAAAAGTTTCTTAAATATATTCTTAATTAATACTAAACCTATATCTAGCAGCAATATGAGTTAACTTTGTAACATGTTCTTCCACGGGCTAAGTTATTTTATTGGCAAATATTAGCGTAGTTACATAAATACAAGTTCTTTTAAGGAAAAAGCAAATCTGCATGAAAAATGAGAGTTCCTGTGGATTACCAATGTCTGACTTCATTATTTATAATATATCAGTTAATAGTTTCGTTGACACTGTAGATAGTTAATTTTTTTAAGGTAGTTGCAATAACTTATTCCGGATTATCTACAAATAAATAAAATATATATTAATGTATTTTAAAGAAAATTTTCTTATTATAACAGATTTATCGTGATTGGTTTAGCTTTGCTGATGACACACAAAATGCAACGATGCCAAGTTGTAAAATCAATTCTTCAAAAATCTTATACATTTTATTTTGACAGTTACTAGTCGTTTCAAAAATCCATATTTTGGCATCACAACACTCGTTACCGGAATGGAAGTTGTAATGACCCAATATTATTAATTATCGGAATACGCAGTTTATTTTGTGTTCTAGAAGGTTTAGGTTATCTTTTACTGATGATGCAGCTCAGGTAGCTACGCAGTTCGGATAGCGTGGGAAAGCTAGCCCACACTATCCCCATATTTGGTAACGGTTGGTGGCACCCTTGTGAGAGAAGGTTGGGGGGAGGGGCGGAGCCACAAGAGATAAATACTCTGTGTGTCTATCGCCCGCGAGAAATGTAACAACATGCAGCCAGGGAGGATGCATCATACGTGACGAATGTCGCCCACAGTGGCAAGCACCCGCGACCGCTAAATCTTTAAACTTAATTCTTTTTTGGCATATACTTAATCCTAATAATCTAATTAATTCTTTCCGCCAATGTGGGAGGTTGATAGGGTGCCAGGAGAGAACGGATGTCTCTCGTGCCTTCGTTTTTTCTTCTTCTTGCGAGGCAAATTTTCAAGAAGTAAATGAATAATTAAATGACTGGCGCTGGTCTCTGTTGGTTTGCCTGTGAACCGGTTCGTACTCTGCATACCTGACAGTTGTGTGTTAACTGTTTGATTGAATTAATAAATAAAAGTACAGAGTAATAAACCAACATTGGACTTTATTTATATTTATTGGCACCTTTAAAATTTTATGTTACTACCAACTGAGCTAACCGAGTGGTAATTTCTATTCGTCATACCCAGACGTGGAATGCTACAAATATGGCTGCCATAACGTGCCGCTGCATCATTACAAATATGGCGCCCAACGTGGGGCGCAATTAACCGCAACTGAAGACTCGGTATCTACAAACATCGAAGCATCACTCCACTAAGTTTCAGTTCCAGTGTTCCAGTGAACAACGAAGATCCAGGTACGGGACGACAACAACAGCAGTGTAAACTGTAAGAATTCATCAATGCACGTCGAGGAAAATCATTAGTGAAGCCATCAAAACAAGTAATTTTGTCACTAGTTATATTTTTGTTTATTTTGTATACAGGTCATGTTGATATTATTCCTAGTAAGTTCACCACAAGTTATTTTGTATACAGGATATGTTGATATGATTGCAAGTAATTTCGCCACGAGTTATTTAATTTATTTTGAATATAGGTTAGGTTGATATTATTGACTAATTCGTAACTGTGCAAGTCGTAATTGAAATAAATAATGGCACCGGTTTCTGCAAATAAAACGATAGTCAGAAATTTAGAAGATCCTGTTGTCCTTACAGAAAAGACAACAGGAGATTAAACAAGACAATAGGCGACTAGCAGAAGAGAGTAATAAAGGCATTGAAAGATAAATAACAAGACTAGAAAACTGTGGGGTTGAAACGGAAAAGAATAGGTTAGGAAAGTTGCCAACATTAACTGCCTCAAGTAATGATATGAAAAACAGCAATGACGTAGACAATGAAGTTATCACAGATTATGACGAAAGTAAAGAGTTTAATACTGCGGGTAAAAAGGCAGAAGGTATTATTGGTTGTGACAACGAAAGTAAGGAATTTAGTACAGAGGGTAGAAATGCAGAAGGTATATATGGTCACTCAAAATCAATTGGTGAGACAGGTTGATAATGTTGAGAAGAGTGTACCTAACGGTTGTGAAGTCAGGAAGTCAAGGAGAAATGTAATAAAGGAAGGTAGACTTCAGGTTTGGGGGTTACAACCAAATGGTTATAATAAATCAAAGCTGCGAATGGGATCAGCTGTTAAGTTGCAACAGGCAAGGGTTGCTGAGAGCGCAGTTAAAGGTATAGTAAGAGTGGGGGGTATCCTAGAGTGAACCACTATGATGTGTTCAGGAAACGTTTTGCAAGGAGAAGGAACCGCTTGAACCACAGGGTCAGTAAAGTAGTGAGGGAAAAGAAAAGAAAGAACAGGGGTACATTTAAGATCGTAGGTAAAAGGAAGAGAGTGAAGTATAGTATGAGGAAGGTAGTAAGAAAAAAGGAAAGGAAATGGAGCGACAAAGTGAGAATGGCAAGAAAAAAGGAAAAGAAAGAAAAAAATGTAATAAAGGCAGACAGACTGTAATTTAGATTACTAAGATATATATTTANAGAAAAAAGGAAAAGAAAGAAAAAAATGTAATAAAGGCAGACAGACTGTAATTTAGATTACTAAGATATATATTTAATTTTTGAAAATTTTTATTATACTGTTTTTTAATACTTTGATTATGCAGTAATAAGGTAAGAGAGATAAGTTAATGTTTTTATTTTGAAGAAAAATTATTTTAAATGAAGGACCCCTTCAACTAATTCGCGATGTGTACAGGATACATGGGGTTAATTATCACATTTCCTTGCTCAGGCCTTGGGAGAGGCAATAGTGAATATTTAGTAAGAATTAATAATTGTGAGACAGTGTGTTTCTGTCAGTATGTTTTAAAAGATAATTGTTCAATAAATTTTTTGTTTAGTAATGTTTAATACTAGTATTTAAGAATAGTAGGGCCAGAAAGAAACAAAGGTGTGGTAAGAAACAAATAGGTGAAGGGATAGTGTTTCTGTATGAATCAATATTGTAAATAATTAGGCACAGGATTGTTAATGTACAGCACTAAGCATTTTACAAAAGGGCATCATGTGAAGTGCATCCAGTGTAGTTGGAATGTTGAATTTCTGGAATGGCAGATACTCTTTGTAAAACATTAAAGAAAATTTTGGTGTTAATGATATAGGTTNGGAATGTTGAATTTCTGGAATGGCAGATACTCTTTGTAAAACATTAAAGAAAATTTTGGTGTTAATGATATAGGTTGTGTGTGGTTATTTTCTATTTAGATGCCAGTAAAAAAATTATANTGGAATGTTGAATTTCTGGAATGGCAGATACTCTTTGTAAAACATTAAAGAAAATTTTGGTGTTAATGATATAGGTTTTGTGTGGTTATTTTCTATTTAGATGCCAGTAAAAAAATTATACAGTATTTATGAACGTTATGTACACACTTTACTGTACTTTATTTCCGAATGTGACTTTGGCCGCTTACCAATCTCACATCTAGCCTCGCTGCTGATGTGCAGAAGAAACTGTTTTAAAATGTGATCAGAGGATTGACATGTTGAAGTTATCATGGTAGAGGACTTTTTAATCTTAAGTTTCAGTATCCTAACTTATAAATATTGTAAGGAAATCTTACATCATTCGGTCTACGTTTTGAAACACATGTAACAAATAATTTGTATACAAATCTAATGAAGCCTAATTATATATGAAGAAAATTGCATACACTTGTTGTGTGGTTTGTTTGCAAATTATCTTGCTACAACTGATAACTTATTACATTTCAAACATCTCTGTTTTCTAGCATAACCATGACTGTTGTATTGTAAAAAATTCATGCTAAATAAGGTAATATTGTCAAGAACATATTTAACTGTATTAGCAGTAGTGTGATTTATTAATGGATCTAAGGAAACTGTTCTAATGTAACCAGTAGTGGTAGAAAATAAGCTAAGAGACGAATGGCTTTACAATGTGTTGTTTCCAATTGTTCATGTAACTAAATAGGATTTATTTAAGCAGAGTACCGAACAGAAAGTGTTATATGAATATAAATAAGTTTGGTTTTTACATTTGAAAATGTCAGATAGAAGCTAACTTGAAATTTCACTATATGTGAATGTAAGAATCATATAATTACTGTTATTTTGAAAATCAGAGTTGACAAATAATGAAAAGGATTAATTATTGATGCAGTACATGTTATCTAAAATTACAAAGGTTGAGGTGGTCGAGGTGTTGTATAGTATTGAGCCTTAAGTATACAGGATGATTCTAAAAGAAATTTGAGTAATGGTACTTATTATTCATATAAAGCAAAGTAAACACATATTTTATGTAATGGACATTTATCCTCCACATTAAAACATTAGCAAATTATTGATACATGTTTCTGTAATAGGTGTAATAATCAATCTTGTTCTGTCCTTATAGAAGCTTTTACTGTTTGAAAGCCACAAGAAGACAGAAATATCACAGTATTAAAAGACTTTTATGTGTGTTTGTTACTATTATTTATGCTACACAGCTTACATTGTCTACTTTAAAAAACAATGGATTTGATTAGCAAACAACCACAATCATTTGTTTGCACTGTGCAGTTAAGTTACTTGGGTATTATTGCTTTTAGACAATTATATTCTAAAAATAAATGTTTCCTAACAAGAACATAAGTTATAAACAGCACTAATGTATCACATAAAACAACTAAAAAATATAAAATGGGACTTGAACTCTGAAACTTAAAATTGATAACATGGGTTTACACATTAACCCACTGAGCTACACACACAGTTAAAAAGAAATTCCTATAATAAGGTATTATGGATATAATGCCACAGTTACTACATATTTTTTAAGTTGTGTTTATTGTTTTATTATGACAGTAATAGTTATTTGAAATGTTTCCATTACGTACACTTACATTGAGATTCATTTAGTAAAAAATTGGTTTTGCAGAACTCTTAATCTTTTCATAAATGAACATACATATACAGTTTGAGGTTGTTACTCGAGTGCCCGGCATTTTGTCTTTACTTTTCATTTCAGCCGGTCTGGCTCTTGTCTCACAACAGCATATCAACTATCAGAAGTGGGGATTTAGGTGGGCATTTGAGGGGAATTATCTTATATTCCACTTTGGCCTTATAATATTTCTGGACTTGCCTTTCCTGTAGTCATTTCCACCATTGCAGGTTCATCTCAGGTACATATTGTGCATTTGGTGTAGATCATAGTTTTTTCATTCGTGCTCTATGTCAGGATCTTCAATTTTCTTAGCGTGAGTGGAGAGCGGAAAGATTTTGGAGGCTCTTGACATCGAGGTATTCAGACAGATGAGAGTGAAGTGAGGGGAGTATGAGCAGTGTTTGAATGCAAGGGCGGGGAAAACTGCAGATCCCGCGAAAACCTGCAGACCAGCTGCATCGTCTGGCACGATTCCCACATGTGAAAATGCGGAAGTGACCCCGGGGATCGAATTTGGTTTGCCTTGGTGGGAAACGAGTAGTCTGACCACTACACCACTGCAGCCCCCTTCTTAGCGGAGGGTGGTGCTTTTGCACTTGGGAACCTAGCACGCTGACTGGTCTGATCCCATTGTGCATCAGCTATTTCATTGAGGGTATTTGCTTTGGGCATGCCAAGAATGACCTGGTAAATTGGTTGCCTATATATATCTTTGTAAACAGGGCAAGACAATTGATAAGGGGAATGTTCCAGGTGTCCATGTATAATGTAAGGTAATGAAATGTAAATATTTTTTCCTCAACTTATTCTCCTTTTACTTGGCCATACAATTAATATCTCAAAATCACCAACAGGTCTGCATCTCCAAAATATTTAAATAAAAAATGCCAAATTATTTTAGTTTTGTAAATTCCTTATTTTTACCATGGGTGGGTCAGATGCCACACCCACAAGAGGTTTGTTGACTGTAGTTCTGGTCTTCCTCCTGGTGCTTTTGAAGGTAAAGACAATTTTCAGCCAAAGAGTGTAGCCAGAACTGTGTAGCCAGTATTACAAAAGGTTCTGTCACTCTGTTATGCAGCAATGTAGGCTCTTGGCAGAACTTAATGTAGAGTGAGTGATTGTGATTCCAATATACCTATATTTGTTGCCGGCCCCTCGGCCCCTCCTGTTGCATTGGTGATGGGTCTTGCCACTTACTCTTTGACCTGGAACAACTCTGTGTATTTTCACGTCAACCCTGTCTCCAGGTTTACAACAGCATTGTGACAAAGGCCATAGTCCTGAAGTTCCTATGTTAGAAGAACACTGAGTAATAAGAATATTCTCCAGTCCCCTTTCCAGAAAAAGAGCATAGATTTAAGTTACCATGCTATTGAGTCAGTTGCAAGGTTTTTACTGTGACCATTTAGCCAAACCCTTAACTCCACTAGTCTGAGTAACAAATTTCTCGTGTTCTGTTTGTAAGCTGAGCCTTGCCTTAATTCCACCAAATTAAATTCCTTACACGTAAGATGAGTGCTCCAGTTCATCTGCTTCTGGGTTGTATCTATATGCTCCCACAGAAGTGGTAGTTTATGAATAAGTGATATCTCACTGGGCACAGACTGCTTTCAAGGCACATTCCTGCCTCCCTTTTATAAGATGCTGGGAAGGGTTAACCGTGAACCTCATGTGATTACTGTGGCCCAGCAGTGAACATGAAAACTTCTTAGAGTCTTTGGTGGTTCCTGGTAAGTAGATTGCACACACTGGCCAAACTACTTCTAGTCGCTTCCTTACTTCCCCCACAGCCCCACAGTGGTGGGGTCTCACCATGGTCAAATTTCGGTCCTCTTTCACCATAGGCCTGTGCAACATTGCAGTTACATGCTAGATTGCCAGATCTAGAGAGTCATGGCTTTACCCAAACTAGAACTGCCTAGCACACAAAATGTTGTAACAAATGGGATCTAGACTTGTACATACAAAAAATATAAATTCCTCCTTAAGGCTGACTGTAAATTTCGAAGTACCCCACTTTGCGTATTTCCTCAACACACACAGATTCTTTATTTGTAGCAGTTTCAAATGTCTGAAATTTGTATGTTTATCAATCCATAAATCTTAATTTCATTTTCAGGCTGTTGAAATTATTTTCTTATGGCTGTCGAGGTTTTGATAAGTCCTCTTGGACTTTTTCTTAGCTGAGTACTAAATGGAATTTACAGTAAAATTTGTTAGTTTTTTTTTTTTTAATTGAGCTGCCTAGCTATGGTTTGTGCTATACAAAATCTTCATAATAAATGTGTTTATTTCAAGGAGTGGTTGAGCATTATTTTTCCCTTTGATTTTGATGTCAAGTTGTAATGATGCAGTTAATAATAATTTAATCGGGACATTTGGTTAATTTTATTTTGTTTTGCGAGGAATTATAATTACTTATCAGTATTTGACGTTTTGACCGTGTTAGTATGTTTATCTGTCATGCATTTACATTTTGTGAAGTCGCAGTTGAGATTGTGTCAGCAATCAGAGGTAACAGCTGTTACCACATTCGTAGACATTTTGTTTCTTTCGAGTATGTTCTAGAAATTTGATGGTTTAACTTCTATGCAGTTCGGCTGGCATGGGAAAGTGGTTGCAATGGGGTTCGCACAGTATCTGAAGGGATTCTGTACCATGCCATGCCCTTATTTGGTTAGGTTTTTGGCACCCTGGTGCAAGGAGTAAGAGTAGAGTGCGTGGTGACTTTAGCCATGAGTGCCTGCCGCCCGCTAACAGAATACAACCAGCCTGGGAGGAACACACTTCGAGTCGAGCGTGGCAAATTTTGCTCACACCGGCAAGCACCCGTGGCATACTTCTTTTTTGTAACTTATATTTTCGGCTGCACATTTGTCTACTAAATTATTTCAGCCGATGTGGGAGATCACTAGGGTGCCAGGAGGGAAATGACGTCACTCCTCTCTTCGTAATTTTCTCACAATGCAAATTTTGAGCAACGTGTGTAATTAATTAAGTCTGTGGCACTGTTCTGTGCTTCGACTGGCTCGTTAAGTTCACAGTTCGTGACTCAGCATTAATTGAAGAATGTGAACTGTTTTTAACTTTAAATAAAATACGGAGGAAATAGTCAGACAACTGAATTATTTTATTTTCTTTTAAAATGGGGGCTTTTTTTAGAGGTCTCATGTGTCTACCGAGTGAGTAAAACCAAGCTGTAATTTTCAATTGTCAAATATGACGTCTTTGACATTACAAAGTTCAGTAGTGCATTGTCACATATAATGTTACCAAATCTGTTTTTACTGTGTACTACACTATGATCACTGTAACGCTTTGTCATCTGACATTGAAATTAACTGGAAATTAATTCCTTGACAAAACATATATTTTTTGTTTTGTTTATTCCTTTTTTGTCATTTTTTTTTAATTTATGAAAAATAACTTTTGCTACCAATATCAACATAAATTGTATATTTTTGTTATGTTGCATCTAATGGTGTCAATGTGTTAAGAACAATGATTTGTTTTCAGAACAATGGTGCCCAGCAGCTTGCTTCAGAAGCAACTGTATTCATTATGCTGGAAGATGTGAATGATGAGATTCCTCTGTTCACAGAACGTGAACAGGAAACTGTTCTTGAAGGTGAACCTATAGGCACAAAAGTAACGCAGGTGAATGCAATAGACAAAGATGGCACCTTCCCAAACAATCAGGTATAATATATATTATTTTAACAATTATATTATATAAATAGTAACAAAGAACATGCCCTTGTGATTTAAATCTAGAGCTTGATTTTCTTCAGTATTACTACAGATTTTGTTGATTTAGTAGTTTTGAAATCAACCTTTGAAATTTATTCTCTGCCCATAACCTTCAAGGATATGTCTTTTCAATGACAGTTAAAGATTTCACTCAAAAAATATTAGATGACATAATAGTTCAAGCACTTATATAAATTTTCATTTTATTGTTACACTTTATATTGGCTTGTCTTTATATTGTGACAGTTTCTGGCCCCAGAAAGATAGTGTTTCTCCTATAACATGTCAGCAACTCCTTGCTGCCTGTCAAATGAACTGATGTGCTAGTTGAGCTAGTGATATTAATTAAACACCCAAATTAAACTTGAAGAATCTGTGATTGAGTATATTATTATTTTCATAATGTGTGATTCTGTGCCTACATCAGTTCAAATTAGTGGCCTGTTTACCACAAGTCATGAACCCTGCATGTCACTAGTTTTGAACAAATACACCGCAAAACTTCTTGTTACTTTATACGGACCATTTGGCGAGTGTTGTCAACACAAATACAGTAGAATCTCAATCAGTTTAGGTCCTGTATTTTTGAGACTTTCTGAGTAATGCTTGTTAACTGCAAGTTCTTTAAAACCAATAGGGTACAAAAAAGACACAAGAATATAACTTTATTGACAAATAATAGTCACTTGTTTTCACTATAGAGTATCTGTTTCAGCAACATCACCAAGTCAGGCATGCTTATTTTAGGCTAACACAACTTAATATGACTTTATTTGTGGACTATCAGCACTCCATTAAATTTACATGGAGCATCGCAAATGTCAGACATTTATCCTTGAAGCTTAGCATTGGCTATTTATGGAATGCTTTTTCCTCTTGCCTTTTCTTGCGGCTGTCTGGAAACTGGTCTGGGTGGAAGCGGTAAGTTTTATTCCTAGAATTAACTGTGGAAAGTTTAGTTGACTTCAATATTGTTTCCTGTTTTCACAGGAAAAGAGACGTCTAGTCAAAACTAGAGTGAAAACAGAGGCATGTGTCACAGCTTTACACTGGTAGACAGTTCAGTTTGAAATCTTGTTTCATTTGGACATTCTTCATTAAAGCCTGTATTAACTAGGAGTGTGAAATAAAAACATGTTACGGTTTCATTGGATAAAAAGGTTGATGTCATCCAATAGATATTAAGGTGAAACTGTTAAGGGTGCAGTGGTTGGTACCCATGAGATAAACAGTATGCAGTAAGATGGCGACAACATGAGTAGATCCTTTGTATCATACATAACGAGATTCCTAAATAAAGATGCAACAGAAATAGTTTAGAAGATTGCTGGAGAATTAGATTTGTGATGTGACTAAGAGATTAAGTAAGGAACTGGAGAAAGGTGTTCTCAGAGATTATCTGAGAATGGAACAGCGTGTGAAAAGAAAAACTGTGGTTAAAGGTGAGTTTTAATGAACATCTGAAGGTTTTTCCCTTGTAGTCCGCTCAAATAAGACACATAGGAAGCCTGATTTCTAAACTGATTCTACAAGTAAAAGTTGTACTATTTTACGTCAATTTTCATGAAAGTGATAAAATAATTTATAGGTAGCATGGGACATTTGGACAGATGGAAGAAGAGGTACGGAATAAGAAACTAAATATCACAAAGGAAATACAGCTTGCTAAGAGGCAGTGCAAACTATTACAAAAAAGCTGGCAGAAGTCATTGAAGAGGAAGGTTTAAGTTTATATCAATTTTACAGCTGTGATGAAACAGGCTTAAGTTATAAAATGCTTCCAACTAAAACAATTGTATCACGAGATGGCTACAAATGTATAGAGAGAATAACAGTGTTTGGCATGTTCAAATGCTTCATAACATCACAAAAAAAAGTTGCTATGTACTTATTTGACAAGCTAAGAAACTAAAAAAGCATTCAAAACTATGCATTTGGAATATCTTACTTGTAACTATGCTACCCAATCAAGTGCATGGATGGATTCACATTTATTTTGAGAATGGTTCCATGAAGACTTTGTTCATGCTACCAAAAAGATAAAACTAAACTAGTGTCTGGTGATATCATTGCTTTTTTTGCTCTCAACATAACATCACCACTGATCCAGTTATTAGATCAAAGTGTCTTGAAGGCTTTGAAATAAAACTACAAATAAAGACTTAAAAAAAAATTGAAAATATTAAAAATTGTTGAACTGTTATTGAAATTAAAAAAAAAATTAATATGAAAGATGTTATTCTCTGGCTGGCAGAATCATGGGAAGAAGTTAAAACATCTACTCTTACAAAGTCATGGAAAAATAAATCACAGAGGGATAGAGGAGGAATATGAAGAATAAGATAATCCACTTACTGAGGTAGTAAATAATCTTCCAGCTTCAGTACATATTATGGTAGGTGATGTTCAAGATTGTATGAGCAGAGATGAATAACGAGATTTTACCAGTGACATAATTGTAAATTTAGAGAGAGAAACCAAGAGTAGAGTGAAGATGAAGTGTGCCCAGGAGGATTCTCAAAAATTTTGCATATGGAAGGTCTAAATGTGATTGAAGTGGTACTATGATATCAAGAACAGCATGTTGATCATATGCCCTATTTACTATCTATTGGTTTTAAGATGCATGACAAAAAAAAAAGCTGCTGACAATAGAGAAATTGCTTTAAAACAAAACCCTTAAAAAAATTTTTTTAACACATGATTATGTACTAACATAATATTGAAACTAAATAAATTTTATTTTTTTGTAATACATTTAATTTACGTGTATTCCCCATTTACTGTATGTATGTTACCAGATTTTCACGTATTATCCTAGTTTTCTGTATCCAAGTTGTCCTCTGCTTATATTAGCTCTGATGAAGACTACACTGTTTTAATTTGTAGGTTATTTGTACACGATGGAATCTAGATTTAGAGCCTGCATTTTGACACTTATAAAAATTATATTGCAATTATTTTGTTTTTTTGTTAATAGGGTTCTTCTGAACTTGTAGTTTGTACTGTTCCCTACTGACTTTTACGCAGTGGCTAGCTGTATGTAACATATGTTGGTGTATGTTGGCATCCAGTATGAGTTTGCCTCTTTACTCAACTCCAAGTACACCCAAAAATCAGTGGAAAAATATTAAACATATAAAACATGATGATACTTTCCGAAAATAAAATATAAACAATATAAAAACACTTAAAAAACTATGTGTTGTTGTTTGCCAACATAGTAGGTAGTATCAAATTTGTATGATAGCTCAAATGTTTGTGAGGACTAACTCAACCATAAATAAAAAAGCTACTGTACATGCAATACAATCACACTTCAAAAGATACAACTTGAAATGGAAATTTTCTTTTGCCTACTTGTCTTAGAATAATTTAAAAGAGAAAAATAAACTATTTATGTTTGAGTCTGCTTAAAATAATAAGTGCCACTTGGCTTTAACTTAATCTGAAAATATTACAATTTGTGGCTCAGGGTACTCTTTGGGTGGGCAACACTGTTACCTTAAAGAAATAATTATTTTCAAACTTTTTGTTAGTTCAGTAACGGTGGAACTTATCTTTTGTAACACTCAAACTTCATTTATTAGTGCCTCCCTTTGATTTCCTAGTGTACTGGTTTCATCCAGTCAAAATGGCTATACAACGCCAATAAAGTGTTAATATTGCTCCAAAATTATAATCATTGCTTCTTATTACATTAAACTTGCAAAGCACCACTTTGTGCTATAAACTAAATACATATTACCACTTAACTCATTTTGACACTTAAATTTTTTATCCCGAAGGGAGCGGTTTATCTGCTTTATCTCGTCATAAGTGCCAGTGAAAGAAGAGAGATCTGTGAAGAAAACTCTGCCTACATCCTGAAATTGGTGGTAAAAACCATCCAATTACAATTCACTTAGTTTCATCACGTCTCATGGATAAACATGTATCGGCTGTTCAACGTCACAGATACACATGCCTCTGCTACATTTTCAAACATTTCAAAACTTCCTTTTATTGATCCAAACCATCATCAGACAATATTTTAACACAAAATAATATGTTTTGCATTTAGGTAATTATAAAAAACTTCAGTTTTTATAACTTTCAAGACATAAACAATATTTTATTAATGCTAACTAACGCCTGTGCAATAATGGTACAACAAGTTTTCCAAAATGGCGGTATATAAATATCAAATGTAAACAAGTAAAATAATTTGTGAAAGCATGAAATATAGTAAATATATAAATAAACAAAATCTAAACAAATAAATGTAAAATAATAAACATGCACAATACTAGCTCTAATCAGATTCTTAAGTGTTCTTAAAAATAAATTTTCCACCATTTGACAATTTCTGTGATGTCTGTTGTTTGATAGGCTAAATAGTTAAAAATTTGGTCGTACTATACTTACGTATAATGCTGTATAAAGAGCTAAAATTTAGTACTTATACAAGTTTCATGAAAAATTGCCATGACCATCGTAATGAATAGAATAACACAACAATAAATGCATTTTTTGTGGCTTCAGGTGGGCAGAAGAGTAAAGGTACTTGTGTATACAAGGGCTGTTTCAGAAGTCATGGCAACTATTGTTTATCTTCCAAAAATGACCCAACACAGGAAATGTACTATGTACAGTTGAAAGTTTTAAAGGTGACACCATGTGGGGTATAGATGCAGGAATGTCTGGCAAGGAACAAAGACAAACATGGCTGCTTGAAATCGTAGTTTAATTGATATATTCCCGTGCAAACTGTATACACTCATGTGAACGGTTACGCATTGTACATGTACGAGCTGTTTAATATCCTTCAAAGTAGACTCTGAGGTCGTCCACGATTAATAGTCAGCAATGAGGCAGACATCGTCACAGCATTTTGACGAGATGTGGTGCACATTGACGGATTTCATGCAGCCAATGGTATTTCCAGTCTGCCTCATCGCTGGCAACGAACCGTGGAGATACTTGGAGACTACTTTGAGAACCTCGGAGACTACTTGTACGTATCGTACGTGTACAAATGAGTGTGTACAGTTTGTACGAGAATATATCAATTAAATGGTGATTTCAAGCAGTCATGTTTGTATTTGTTCTTTGCCAGACATTCTTGCGTCCATACCCCATGTGGTGTCACCTTTAAAACGTACATGTCATACACTTTCAACTGTACATAGTACATTTCCTGTGTTGGGTTATTTTCGAGAGATAAACAATAGTTGCCATGACTTCTGAATCAGCCCTCGTAGACACAAAAATGTATAAAAGGACAAGAATTCAAGTATTCACCGTGTAGTACTTGTCGACAGGCATACACACACAAGGACGACACATTTTATACACAGTTGCGCGTTTGCGACGTTTCGCAAAATGTTGCAAACGTGCAACCGCGTGGAAAATGTGTCGTCCTTTGTGTGTGCGTGCCTCTCGACAAGTACTACACGGTGAATACTTGAATTCCTGTCCTTTTATATATTTTTGGTAGCCTAGTGGCGTACTTGCAACCTTAACTAACTGTATAGATGTAGGATTGTTGAACGTGATTTTATTCTATATAAAAGAATTAAATTACATGTACATTCAACATAGTAAAGAAACAAAGAAGTCACAAGATAAACATGTGATAACAACATTGACAAATGAAGGGAAGGTTGCAGCGAGGTTGCAGTGTCTATGGAGCAGTGTAGTCAACCTTTACATAGATATAAAAATAAATAAATCATTAGTTTGTCTTTACCAATGGATATTATATATTGTCAGGTATTTATGTTGTCCATCGCAGTTTTTGTTACTTATTGCCTCTTTATTGAGATGCTACCTGAGTGGCCGAGCTGTTAGCT
Organism: Clitarchus hookeri; assembly: GCA_002778355.1. NCBI lineage: Eukaryota > Metazoa > Arthropoda > Insecta > Phasmatodea > Phasmatidae > Clitarchus > Clitarchus hookeri. Next base: position 1,115,870 of record NQII01000119.1, on the reverse strand, counting down.
TGCATAAATTTCCAACCAAAGTGGTTTGAGTACAATTTCCATTGCCAGTGGCTGGCAGGTTTTCTTAGGAACTCCCATTTTATTTACCCTTGTGTTCTGTCATTGCTCCATGTTGCAATTGCAGTCAATGTTGCCATTCAAGGACGATAGAGGTCTATGGAAGCAACCTCAAAAGCTTTTCACTTGATAGGTATTATCTCCGCTTTAGGATGCATACCCACATAACATTTTATTTATTTTCTGAATAAATATATTAGGCTTTAATTTTAATATCAGTAAAGTGGGAATACTGTGTTCAATAAGAAAGTCACATGCCAGTGTCAGTTTTATGTGGTGGAGGAAAAGATTGAGGTCAGGTGACTTCGGGGGCCAGGCAAATAACCTCAAGTCCTTAAAGTGTTCAACCAACCACCCTGTCATAATTCAAGAGCGGTGGGCCAGTGCATTGTCTTTTTTTAGGTACAAGTTGCCTGCAGGGTTCTGTAGGCACAGAAACGGGTGCACATGATCTACCAACAGGTCCCTGTATAGTTTGCCAGTGAGAGACAATAGCACGTGTACCAGGGGACCCATTTCATCCCATGTAAACAGCCCCCATATTAGGGTACCACCACCAATGGCCTGAACTGTACCCTGCAGACATAAGGAATCCATTGCTTCATGAGCTGGTGATGCATTCGTACCATGCCAATGCACTCTTACCCTGCCTTTTGCGTGTACCAACGTGTACCTCGACTCATCTGACTATGCAACCTTTTTCCATGTATCGAGTGTCCAATGGCAGTATTCTCCTGCCCACTTTGATCACTGAGCCTTATAACTTGCATTGAGCAGAGGTACTCTAGTAGGGCAGCAACATCTGTACCCCATTGCGAGAAGATGTTTCTGGATGATATGGTTTCTCATAGGTCATTGTGCTTTAGCATTGAATTGGTGGGTGATCTGATGCACTATGGCTTATTTATCTGCTGTTACCACTCTAGCTAGCCAATGATGACTAGTCATCGATATGTTGTACGCCACTGCAGTTGTCCCTGGATACTGAGGTTTTACTCTAATCTATTAACTCGTGGTACACTCTTGACTCGGTGACTTATGGAAATTCCAGTGCCTGTAGGACGTCAGAGATGGAGTTCCCAATATGCTTGGCAACAACCACATGTGCTGAGATCTTTTTTCTTCCCCATTCTGTGCTCAACTGTTCTCAGGAAAGTCAGTATAAGGTCTGATGACTTCCCAGTCATGTGTGGCTGGGCACTATTCCATTTGAATGTGCAACCACAGCATCATTTCCTCAACATGGCTAATTCAACATCTAATAAGTGTAAAGCCTAAATGAAAAACCATATTATAAACAAAACTTACAAAAGTGACTGCCAGTGTGAAGATATTTTGTTAATATTTTATTATAAACAAAAAAAACATAAACATTTTTGCTAAGAGCTGGGCAGTGCCTTGTAGTTAGGTCTGTGACATTACTCCACACTTGGTGGGCAGGCAACCAACTGCTTTAACCACTGGGATGCAAGTAAGCATGGTGGCCTCCAAGGTGAAGTCAGCCAGTACGTGTTCCATAGCAGGTAAAATGAGATCAATAATTTTTTTCCAGCGAGTATGTGTACCTGTGTGCTGTACTATACTGGCTTTCTACCCCTCCAGTGGTGTGTGTAAGCTGTGCTGTGTCACAGCAGAACTCTGGCAATGTGGATGTTTCTACTACAGGAACAGGAGGGAGTAGACGAACTGCATCATACCAGCGATGCATGTCTTCTTCATCAGACTGGTGATATAACTAATGTAGACTGGTACATAGGAAGTAAATATGTCTTGCCCTGTCACAATTCCACTAATAAAAAACCTGGTCCTTCATCTATATCAGTAGCTTTTTATTTTTAATGCATATGACTGCAGAGTGGCCGCACAGATTTCTGTTGAAAGTTTTTATAGTGTCTATGTAAGTTTTTTCCTCTCACTTCTTAAATAGAGCTACACATACAATTAGGGAGATAACTGTGGCCTCATTCACAGCCATGGCTGCCCAGTCCTTTTCTGTTGTGATGCCCATACCTCACGTGAATTTTCTTAACTTGTAGGCCCATGGAGCTCATTCCTCTAATTTATTTAGGTCCCATCCATACTTCAAACCTCAACTATAAAACATTTAATTTGGGTGGGGAAAAGACCTTGGCCATGATATTTTATTATTCCTCAAGTAATTTGGTTTTTAAATAGGAGTATAGCTAGACCTAATAGACGTCAGTGGTACACCATCCTGTGTAACTGACCTTAAACGCCCAAGGCAGTACAGTTGAATAAGAACAAAATTTTTAAGCTAAAGTTTTCTCAGTACCATTAGTAATTAACAAAGTCCATGCAGAGCATATAAGGAAAAGTAGTGGAGTGGCATGGATGCTGGCTGAGTGGTGTATCTCTTGTACTGAGTAAATAGGTTCCTTGAAGATTCTCAACCATGTCTTCTCTATGAGTTTGTTAGTCAGCCAAATCAACTGTTTGAATCCAAGATTCTAGTTGGGAAATCTGACTGATGGGTGAGTTGGAACCAATTGGGCGTGAACCATAAGGGTCACATTGGTCTTAATTGCTTTGACTGCCAACTTGAGTAATGAGTGTAATCTCTAAGGAACCAAAGCTGAACAAGGTGATGCAGTCGTAAAACACTGGACTCACATTCAGGAGGACAGTAGTATGATTCTTAGTCTGACCATCCTGATGTTGGTTTCACAAAATCACTCAAGGTAATGCTGGGATGGTTCCTTACTACAAGCCAAGGCAGATTTTTTCTCCATCCCTACTTGTCTGAGCAACTTTATCCATGTCTAATGACCTCACTGTTGACGAGACACTCAGCCCTACCTGCCTGCCTACCTATCAACCTAAGGAACCAAAGTAACACACTTTTTAAATTTTTTGTGTTCTATGCCCATTGCTTGTCTCTAGCTCACTGGGATGACCAATGGACATTATGTTCCCCAGCTGATGGGAGCAACAAATATCAAAGACCTGTATCCTGCAGTAGCTTGGGTTTGGCAGCAAGCTGTTGCTGCAGGGTATTAGTTTCCAGCCCTTGGAGCACCACCCACAGAAGTCAACTCATGAGAAGTAGGGCAGTTGCTTGAGTGGCAAATGTCATTGGTCCAAGCAGCAGGGTCCCAATTAGCTCTTGCAGTCAAGCCAGTTACTAACCTGGAAGACAGACCGATGTCCCTACCAGTCAGAGCTACTATAAGCGAGGCTATCAGTGAGGAGAAATGTAGCAAAATCAAGTAGCAGGAAGAACTTTTCCTGAGGCATACACATTTACAACAGATTCCTTCTTCCCTCTCACATGGAGGGAGAAATATAATTGCTCATTCAAAATTAATATTTTTTTTTCGTAGAGTTATACATGTGGTTATTCTGGTAACATGGTTGTAAACATTAAAAAATATTATTATCAAAATGAAAACCAAAACACTTTTCACTCATTGATCACAATTATTATAGTTAACTCTGAGAAGATGCATTTTTAATGTCAAAACTAATTATAACTTCTAGTGTACAACAGGTGCATAAATGATAGATTGAGAGGATATTAACTTGTTTGATTTTTTATCTTTCCGCAAAAAATAACTAAAACAAATAAACAAAATTGTGACAAACTTTTTGCTAGAAAATTTACTCAGGTTTGAATACCTGTATTTTGAGCATTTAATTGATTTTTGCATTTATTCAAAAACTGAATACATACTACAGTAAAATTATATATGAGAAACATATTCTTGTCTGAAAGATCAGGGAATATTGGTTCTATATGTGCACAAAGATGGCATGGATATGTGAACTGAGTGTGTATTGTTACAGGTGTATTATTATGTAGTTGACTCGCCTCGAAATGAAGGGAAGGATTTCTTCGAAATAAACTTGCAGTCCGGGGAAGTGTTCACGAAGATTGTGTTTGATCGTGAGAAGCAAGGTGCATACGCCCTTGAAGTGGAGGCCCGTGATGGAGCGCCATCTGCCCGGCCCAACAGCAATGGACAGCCCAATTCAGGTAAGTGACTTCGTATATCCCTGGAAAATTACTTGGAGCATCTAGGATATGAATGTGGATGTGTTGTTCTTTTATTGTATACTTGGTTATGTATAGTTATTCTCTATTACCACAATATCATGTAATGTTTTCAGTTTGTAACATACTGTGTGTAACAGAATTTTAAGACTGAAATTGCACATCAAAATGTTCCTTTCGAAGAGCCCCACTGAGTGAGGTGGTGCAATGGTAAATTACTAAATGTGCATTTGAGAGAACACTGATTTAATTCCCGGTCCAGTTATCCTGATTTTGGTTTTCCATGGTTTCTTAAAATCACACCAGGGGAATGGCTGGGATCTGTGCCATCCATAGGGGTGTGCGACAGGAGCGGCAGCACAGGGCCTTTGCACTTAGGAAATCTTTGCACCCGGGAAAAAAAGTTTTTTTTTTTAATAAAAAATATTTAAATATTTAGCATTTGTTTGGTTGCGAGTTATATATTTCACGATAAAATTTATATATTTAAACATGCTTATTTATAAAATGTAAAATGTTTATTAATAATATGATAGGTGTGAGGCATGGGTGCTCGAGAGCAGAGCACATTGTTCAGAAGGTGATTGTGTTGTGGGAAGAAGAGACTTAACTTTCACAGGGGATGGTACTGGCTGGGATGGTTTCTCACTACAAACCATGGCCAATACCTTCTCCATTCCTGTGTGAGCAAATTGCTCTGTTTCTAATGACCTCAGTGTTAAGCCCTTCATATCTTACTTCCATTTTTAATAACGTTGTTAACTTTTTATACTCTGTTTGAATTTACATGTATTAGTTTGAACAAGTTTTCTTACTTCACAAGTCCACTACAATGTAATAAACATCATTGTACTATCATCAGCTTGACTGTGGCAATAGAATTCAAACTATTGCCTTTGTATGCTATTAAAGTGAATTGTTTGCAGTGTACATATAGGTTCCCAGAGTCATCTCTGAATTTCTTGGCAATAAAATGGTATGACCATGTCATTTGTTGCAGCCAAGATGTGATCAGTTTGAGTTGCAAGAACTAGGAAGTGTTTGCAAATTAATTTTTCTAGTCTCCTATGGTAGTGACAATGAGTTGTTACCTAGTAGACACTGTTTTAACAAAATATTTCTACAAATTTTATTATAACTTCACAGCTAATTGAAAACTTTTGAGACCTTACTTATTTTCTTTTTTCTGCACATTTTGTTTTGTTCTTTTGCATGTAAAGAGTACACTACTATGACCTTGACGAGTGTCTTTGCCCCAGTCAAGAACCCTATGAATTTATTATGAATTTATTAGAAACACAAATATGTTACAATAATGCTGGTTCTTGTTCTAATGTGTATGCAACAAATAGAAACCAATGTCAGTTGTGAACACAGCAGTTTTAACTTTGGTCATTAAACTTTTAATGTGTTAAGACAAACAGCCACCAACATTACTGCAAGTTCTCCAGTAATTGTTTACAGTTAATTGCATGTGACTATTACCATCAATGGTTGATTTCAGAAGTGAACCAGCTGTAAATTTATCAGTAANTTTACAGTTAATTGCATGTGACTATTACCATCAATGGTTGATTTCAGAAGTGAACCAGCTGTAAATTTATCAGTAATTTCTGACTTACTCAATGTTGTTATGTACATTTATTTTTTATTTTTTAATCCATAGATTTATTAATTAAATTCAAATTTTTTAATGTACAACTGAGGAAATAAAAGTACACAGTGAATGGAAAAATTATAATGGAAAAGTATGATCTTGAAAAATTATGTACATCATAAAACATTTAATACCATAAAAACTATAATCAATTTTCNTTTACAGTTAATTGCATGTGACTATTACCATCAATGGTTGATTTCAGAAGTGAACCAGCTGTAAATTTATCAGTAAATTCTGACTTACTCAATGTTGTTATGTACATTTTTTTTTATTTTTTAATCCATAGATTTATTAATTAAATTCAAATTTTTTAATGTACAACTGAGGAAATAAAAGTACACAGTGAATGGAAAAATTACAATGGAAAAGTATGATCTTGAAAAATTATGTACATCATAAAACATTTAATACCATAAAAACTATAATCAATTTTCNCAATGGAAAAGTATGATCTTGAAAAATTATGTACATCATAAAACATTTAATACCATAAAAACTATAATCAATTTTCTTAGAAATCTGTATTTTTAAAAAACTATGTGAATTTTCTTTTGAAGAAATTCTACTCACATCTTGAATTAGCTACTGTCATTGAATTTTAATCTACAATACTTCTGCTGAACAAGTAAATTAATTTTTCTTTTTTGTACAGAAACCACATCCCTATATTTTCAGAATTTTTAGACATTTTGATTATAAAATAGTTTTTTCAGTAGTTTTATGAAGTAGGGAGCTCCCTTCCCCACTTTTCGAATCAGATTACACTGATTCTCTTGAACTACTTCTGGCTATATACTAAAAATGTTTACTTAATTTAGAAACATATGCCATTTTTTAAAATCCTCAGGCTAATATCTAACGATGGGGTCTTACATCTGCTTACCGGTATCGATGCTTAGACTTTATTTCTATGATGAAAAGTAAGCCAAATAAATTATTTCCTTCCTAAAAGGATGCTGCATATTCTTCATGTATCCTAGAAAAAAGATGCAGGTACAGTTAAAATATCTGTGCTTTTAGATCAAGAATACACATTTTAAATAAGAAAGAAAATTATTGTAAAAAATGTGTGTTGTCACTGGGGTAGAATATTAGGGTTTAATACAAAAAAAACTAGGTATTCAAGAAAAGTCAGCAGACTGAAGTGTGTTCGACACATTGCACAGCTCTGACTCTTGACATTTTCTGTTGTTGGAAAAAGCTTATAAATTTATGATTTCATTCAAGTTTTTCTGCCCATTTGTATAACAACAAGATGATGGAGAGTGAGTGGCCCACGTTTGGGGTAGCTCTAGTAGCAAATAAAATCATGGCCTGTTATTGTAGCCGTTTAATTCCGTAGTGTATATGTTTAGGTTGGAATAATTTCCGCTTCCACAAGACATATTTCTTGTATCGGTTCTGTACTGCGAACACTTAACTCAACGATACCTACTTGTAAGGTAAACTGTGCACGCCAAAGGAATTTTTAAAGCAACTGGAAGACTTTGAGCAGCAGGTGTGCCAACAGCTAATGGAACTACAGGAACATCTCGTTTCTGTTGTCCAGGTGACCAAAATCAACGAGCAACCAAGACATCCCCAAAATGCAAGAGGAAATCTCCATTTTTTTCTGCTAACTTTCAGAAATCACCTGATGCCATATGTAAAGGTAAAGAACGGAAAACAGTTTCCAAAATGTCTTGTGCCGAGTTGAGCAAATAGATGAGCTGGAACAATATAGAAGGAGGAATTGTCTTCTGTTTCATAGTGTTGCCGAAAAGCCAGGTGAAAATGCGGCAGAGGAAGTTCAGAAAATAATTAAAGAACATCAGCATTGAATCCAGTGTCATTGACCGTGCACACAGCAGAGGCATTCTTACCAGAACTGCTTCCCAGGCTGTTGAAGAAGGAAGAAGACCAATATTGTGAATACCAATTTAGCTCTATGGTGTTCCATGCTAGAAGAGTCTTGAAGAGCACACCGATCATTACAGAGACGTTGACTACAGAAATACGTGTTTTGAAATCTGCGAAAAAGAGATTTGGTCCCTGCAGCTTCTGGACGCAAGATTGGAGAAATGTTCTGCACAGGGCGTGCTGCTTTTGCATATCTGCTATGCAGGAACTCGTTGAAAGTTCGTCTACCAGTGCTAGCCTGTTTGTTATAATTTCATTCTGCTTTGCTGTATTATCTGTCATATGCATTAAAAATAAAAAGCTACTGATATAGATGAAGGACCAGGTTTTACAAATAAAGTAGATTGTATGGAATCATGTTTACATGTGTAGGATCCATCATGGAAGAACTGACTACTTCACTTTTTCATTTAGTATACTGAACTGCACAGCCATATTGTTCCTTTTGGGTAATTGGATACAGGGGTGCAGGAACAGGGGGATACAGGGGTTAAATTGTACCCCCAAATTTTATTGGGTAGGGTACAACATAGCATTTATATCACTAAAATTTTATTACTGTCTTGCTCTTTAGTACCTTAATAAATTATGCAGCCAAAGCAATCTTAATTAATTACAGCAAAATTTCATGATGTGCTTCAGCAGAAAATTTTTGTATCCTTTTAACAGATGAATAAAAATGTACCCTAATAATATTTATATTATGAGAATTAAAAACGTTTGCATAGAGAAATCTTTTGGTTACCCTTTTCCCTTTTTGTGCCAATTTACAGCTGAAAGTTTTGCGTGCACTTTCTACGGCTCGGGTCTCAACCTTTTCCCCTTCCTTCCCACCGCCCATCAAATTTAAAATTGTTATAGCACCGCTGATTGGCTGCATTGAAACTACATTGATAACAATTAGCTATGAGTTTGATCACATGGTTTCTTCTATATTGCAGAATAACTTCAGAATTTTGATGTATGTATTTCCAGACAGTACATACACATTTACTGAACTGGTTACATGTTATGCTGACATTTTTTTTGAGCAAGACCGCAAGCATTAGCTTTTCATCCCAGAGAAGTCTATGTAAAGCTATTGTGTTACCCATTAGCCTTTATTTTTGCATTGCATTAATATTTGAATTACTGATCATCTCACATGTTGTTCAGAAGATTTAAAGGTTTTTTAATTAGTTATTTTATAATTGTACTTTTAGTTTAAACAAATTAGTTTCCAGTTATTACTATACAGAGTACTGTGTACAATGTTTCCAAGGAAAAAAAAACTATAAGCTTTGCATTTCACAATACGATTTAAACAACTATTAATTTTTTAGGCCCACATAACTAAGCATAAATAAATTAGATTTACCTAGAAACTTTTTTTACATTTCTTGCAAAATAAATAAAAGTTTGAGGAAACATACAAAATTTTTCTTTTCCGCATTAGTAATTTGGTAATGCTTGTCCAATATTTGGTAAGGTAAAATTTCGCTTGGAAGTTTTAAACATTTTTGTTCCATCTGGTGGCAGGCAGTCCTTCCCCCTTTCTTTTCTTTTTTTTCTTTCTGCCACCAGCCTGTGCCACTCTACCAACTGTGAGCCCTTAATGCAGCCTGTTCCATATTTATGAATAACTCGTTAATGTTATTCCCGTGAAGAACGGTCACTCATGTAGTCCTAGTTGTCTGGGTGTTCTACTTAGTATTCTGCATGCTGCCTCACTTCCTCCCTCACTCTCTCTCTCTCTCTCTCTCTCTCTCTCCCTCTCCCTCTCCCCCTCCACCTTTCGCATGCTGCCAACTTAAATACTTGGGATGAAACAAAGGGAAATATTTATCTTTTCTAGCGGAAAAGTCTTAATTCTCAAGTTTTTCAACCCTTTGTTCAGTAGAACATTAATATAATGATTTATGACAAGGGAAAGAGTAACTGTGTTGTTTAGGTATCAGTAGTGATTTCATTACTGGTTGCTTTTTGTCTGTTGTTATCATTTAAAATGTTTACTTTATGACAGCTGCTAGGTAGTGGCAAATCTGGGGGTGAATGGCAGGAGGGAAGAATGGGAACGCACACTACATGCACTCTGTTTCTCAGACACTATGATTTTTCTTTTATTTCATACTTGCTTTAATCACATTAAGTTNACACACTACATGCACTCTGTTTCTCAGACACTATGATTTTTCTTTTATTTCATACTTGCTTTAATCACATTAAGTTGGCAATAGGCACTACTGCATACACTGTGGCAGAAACCAGTATTGTTTCATGGGAAAGTACAACGTAGCTTTCAGTTCCATCATCTGTCCTTGTAGTTTATGTCCACAACTTCCTGAACCTGCAAGTAATGTCTCAGAGATAAGGTCAATTCCATTCCCTGCATAAATTAAATAATGATTAGAAACAATGATGAGATATTTACTCGGAAATTTGATTTTGATGTGCCAAGAAAAATATCAACTTAATTTTGTACAAAACATCTGAGTTTTAGTTCTTCTAGTGCTCATTAGGATAGTGAACTTATAGCTTGTGACTGAATAAAGTTTAGTAAGGCAATTGTTTTTCGTGGTTTGAATAAACATAAATTTGAGTGGTAATTGAGTGACCCATCAAAATAATAGGTTTCAGATTTGTTCTCGACCAGCGTGAAGTTTTTTATTTCTTGGTTACAGAAAGACATTTTAAAAAATGACTTATTGATTAAGCGAATGCCTCGTATTTAAAAAGTCTGGTCAATAAATTAATCAACATGAAGTCAATGAGTAATGTAAATTAAGTATATGTGTGAAAAAAAATTTCATGTACTTTTTTTTATAGTTAGATAAAAACAATTTATTCTGAAATAGCCCAACAAGGTATTGGAAATAATTTTAATCTCTGCGATAGCTATCAACACACAAATACATGTATGCATTATACATTATTGTCATATTAAAATTAAACAAATCGCTTCCTGGCAGTGTGCGCCCCTAGGCCTGGGCCTAGTGGTAAGTCCGGCCCTGGCAACGGATATGCAAAGGAGGAGGGAGCAGCATTCCCTCTACATAGAAATCATTATTTGTGTCACCTAAAAGGGAGAGGTCTGTCATGAAATGTGTTACAGATTTTGATGACTGTAACACAGAATATCTTTGGATTACCGTGTTAGAATTTTACGACAAGTGGGGCAAATTCTGCAAAAGTAAGTCATATGGTTTCAACAAGTTCCATGGCAAAATTGTTAAAAAGTATAAGTTTTTGAAGAAATAATGACTGGAGGAAGTTTGTAATGCAAAGAAATGACATTACAACTGTGTGAACAGAGAAGACGAACTTGTGTTGCCGTTATAAGTTACAGTAACAAAACTGAATAATTTTTTGTGTGCTACTCAACTGTAATTACATTTAAATTATTACATCAACATTAACAGATTAACGCGTGCGGCATACTGCTTTTATTCTAAAGCAGCGCTGTCATTTTTGACTGAAGCTGTTACTTCTTGACATACAGTACTGAAATGTTACTTTCTAAAACAGAATAATTATTGACATTTTCTTTGGTAACCTTTGCTACACTTGAATTACCTAATCATAATATTCATTAGCACATGTGCTATTTATGGACAGCTAACAAACACTTCGGAATGGAAATATGTTGTTATGAAATAGTAATAAAAAAATTATCACATAAGATAGTCGCTATTAATCAAGTGACTGCTCTTCTGTTGAGGAAAAAAAATCTACATTCAAATTGGGAGACCTAAANAAGATAGTCGCTATTAATCAAGTGACTGCTCTTCTGTTGAGGAAAAAAAATCTACATTCAAATTGGGAGACCTAAAACTAAAATTTTATCTGTACTGTACGTTACATACAACTTTGAACCACAGGATAACTCAATCACATGTATGGAAGCTGTAAACCACAGGGAAGAACATTAGTGTTTTGACACTTTTCTAATGGGTGATTTTACACTGGATAAAATTATGTTATTCTTGAAGGCAAACACTTAGTTAATAATGCAGTATTAATACATACACACAATAGAGTAACAAAAATTAAAAAAAAGTATTTATATTCAGTATNCTAGTTAATAATGCAGTATTAATACATACACACAATAGAGTAACAAAAATTAAAAAAAAGTATTTATATTCAGTATCCAATAAGTAGCTTAAATGGTAAACGTGCGGTCTGAACGAAATGCACAGTGCCCCGGACCTACCAGTTGTCATGACTATGCACATAATGTAAAAAGTAATACATTAAACAAGAACATGTTTTCTTTGTATGATGCTTTCCTGGCTAGTGCTTCATTGGGACTTCCGATTACCGTGGATAAAGTTTGCTCTGGGGAGGTGGAAAGCATGGAAGGGAAAACACGTTTTAATTCCAGGAACGTTTCGAAAACGCCGTTGCCCTCACGTGCGGCGGGGAAGTGCAGCAGCGATGATCGTGCCCCTCTCGACCGATATTCCACTCCTCAACCCTTCCATGCTCCATTCCGCCGTTACAACCACCTACGTGCGCGCAAAACTAACAGGGGCAATTAGCCCGCCCCCACCCCTCCTTGGCCATCGACTAATCAGGTTCGTGGGGGTCACCTGAAACCGCGGCCTCCCAAATTGGCGGTCAGAGATGCGCTCTTGAGTGNTCGACTAATCAGGTTCGTGGGGGTCACCTGAAACCGCGGCCTCCCAAATTGGCGGTCAGAGATGCGCTCTTGAGTGCTGCACCCGCTGGGCTCTCGATAAACCTCCTCAGGCCCAGGATCGTGGCCAGGCAGACCATTCATTCCGGCGCCAGTTGAGCCCTTCGCCGTCGCCTTCGGTACTTTCTCTATCCACGTTTGTTGACAACATACATTAAAAAAAAAGCTTCTGGATTTGTAGTCGTGTACGCGAGCGTTTCTGTAAATTGGGCCTCTCGAGTTACTCAGAAAATTTGAATGACCGCCTCACAATTCGCACGAGACAGCGATCGACGCAAGGGTAATGGTGCACAAACGTTTTATATTTACCGACTTGTTCAAAATAGTTTTGTCAGAGTGCGTATAAAAATTTTTGGCACGTTAAGATATATATAATAGTCTCCTACACGTTTTAACTTTGTGTTACTCTATAATCACTGCCTTTATTATCCTCTGNGTTAAGATATATATAATAGTCTCCTACACGTTTTAACTTTGTGTTACTCTATAATCACTGCCTTTATTATCCTCTGAATACTGACGGAATATAATACATATGATATTCTCTATTATTTGTATCCTACCGACCAAAAAATTTCGATACGCACTCAGAAAAACTAATTAAAATGACAAGATGATGAGTAGGTACACAATTCCCCCTAAATACGTTCTTCTAATGGAGTTTGTCGTTCTATACCACTGTGCTCAAAAAAATAAAGAGTATCAGTGGCCGCCATTATTGATTTAGGGAATTTTTGGTGTAACCTACAGTTGAAATTTAGTTTTTTGTTTTACGGCCCNCAGTGGCCGCCATTATTGATTTAGGGAATTTTTGGTGTAACCTACAGTTGAAATTTAGTTTTTTGTTTTACGGCCCAACAAAACAAAAATCACTCCATTTTACGCCCGTAAGAAATAATGATTTATTTCTTCTCAGTCAGCCCTCACCAGTTAAAAATTAAGAAAGCAGGTAAGTTGTCACAATTAGGTAAAGCTAGAGAAGCTGTTATGGTCTGCTGTGGAAAAAATCTCGTTANGAGAAAGCAGGTAAGTTGTCACAATTAGGTAAAGCTAGAGAAGCTGTTATGGTCTGCTGTGGAAAAAATCTCGTTAAACCTTTTGTAATAAAACTTACGCCGAAAAATTGTTAAATCCAAGATGGCGGGGAATGTTTCCTCTTAACATTCAAACTTGCAATATATAACGGCAACACACCATAACGTCACAACAGATAGGACTCTCATATATCAATTTCAATAACATGTTAAATAAATGCGTTATAAAGTAAAAATTAGAAAAAAAATTGATGTCACCGAAATTATAAACTAAACCGCTGGGGAGCGTAAAACTTTGATGGCAAAGGAAAGCCGTTGAACGATTTGTAGCATGTAGCTATTTCTAAAACGTTTATTAAAATTTAAACCAATTGGCGGGTTTCACTGCACTTTGTTGCATTAAATAATTACTATTATGTGGAAGAACACGACCAAACAAACTTTATTTAATAATAATGTTATTCTCGTGAATTGTTTTGCTTCTTTAAAACAAAAGATTAATCTGTTGGCGATATTTTCACACTTTTTTTGTGGTTGTCGTAAATGCCATATTATCTTTTGTTTGTTCACTAATCATGTGCAAAAGAGCGTGCGGTTATTACTAATTTTTGTATGCCGTCCGCAAAACACGAAAATAGGTGGCGATAGTTACAATCGTCATATCATGTCATCGCATCATCCGTGTCCCTGCGACATAGGTGGTCGGTGTTTTTGGTCCTTTAAAGGATTCGCTTGGTTTTTTAATTATTGATTTTAACGCCCTCACGTTATGCGGGAAGAATGATCGTAGGACGGCTCTATGGTGAGCGATAAGTCGCCGGAAAGGGTAAGATAAGCGTCGGTATTGTGATCTGTGAGAAACTGCTCCACACAGACACTACGTTTCAATTCCCAGACGGGCGATAATCCATTCAGGATTGTTGTGCAACAGCGTACAACACAAATCAAGATTAGAGATAGCCAGAACTTGAAATATGCTAAAGATTTGAGGCCAGACTCACATTTCCTATATACGCAAAGTTATTTCGTGTAGGCTCGAAGTGCGTACGCCGGCCTCCCTCGTTTTCTTCTGGATATTCGGTTGGCGGATAAGTATTACGACCTTCCAATGGATATTACCATGCGATATGCGGTTCACGATGGCAGTTCAATATGCGCACCGTGTCACGGTTCCCTCCCTCCTACTCTCATTCTTCCTCACACCGCAGTCATTNCGATGGCAGTTCAATATGCGCACCGTGTCACGGTTCCCTCCCTCCTACTCTCATTCTTCCTCACACCGCAGTCATTTCGTATGCAATAGAGTCCTCCGCAACCCCCTTAAACCCCTCCAGCTGGGCATATCGGGCATTCCACCCTCTTCGGGCGTCCCCTTTCGTTCATGTTTACTCACATTCAGAGGCTCTACCCCTCTCGACCCTTTCCCCAACCCACCCTCCGTCGTAATGACGTCATAAAGCTCCATTCTGTCTACCGCNCCGTCGTAATGACGTCATAAAGCTCCATTCTGTCTACTGCCGCAAAGGCGGTGGGCCAGCACTTGCAGGGAGATATTCCAGAACTCCTGAACCCCCCCCCTTCTTACAATATTCCCCCTCTCTTCATCACTCGTCATTGTAGACGTCCTTAGTTTGCGGCTTGGTGGTTATCTTAAAAGTCCTGAAATATTAAAAATTACTAGTTTATTACCTGCCTTCCAACCACCTCCCCCTCAGGCAAGGGTTGTTGGAGAACATTATAAACCTGTCCACTGGTGTAACCTAGTGGAAAATAGTGACCGAGGCGGGAAACCGCTGTAAGCACAGTTTGGATATGGGTGGCAGAGGGCGGAGGGGCTTGCCTTTCCTAACCCTCTGCCGGAAATACGTGAAACCCCGGTTGGGTGGTCGAGGGCCCTCACAAGAGCCTGTTCTACCCCCGCTCTGAGCTTCGGCTGTGACGAACAACTGGCGGCCTCCCTCGTCTTTCCGCCTGCGACGGCGCCGCTGTGATGACAAGAGGCGAAATGAGGTGGCGGTTCTTTTGATGTGGGCGTACCTATTCCCTGATTGGCTGCGCGACGCTGTGTGAACGGGCCTGGTGTATTTTCGGCTGCTACTTGCTGCGAAGGATTCCCTGTTGGCTGGGCTGCCGTCTGGCGAGGAAGTTACCAGGCGCTGATTGGCGAAAGACGTTCCGACATGTCGCTGGCCAGTGTCACCATTTTGCTGGCGTATGCGACTGGAGTTAGCGATACAAGCAGCTAAGTACTATGTGCCGCTGTGCTGAAAGGGAGCTCGTGGTTGGTCAGGGCGGCGGGTGAGAGTGGTCAGACAGATGCCAGGGAAGGCAAGAGGCGCTCTGCTCCGTGTCTTGCAAACGGCGAGCATAACAGGACGAGAACTAGACATACAGCTGGAATGGAGATACGCCTCTGACAGTTTCATATCGTATTTCACATTCGGCATATTCTATCATGTGTAAGGTGTGGGCATTAAAACTCAGTTAAATCGCGCATTAATTAAAACAAATATATTTGTTCGTGGAAAAGTTAAAAATTATTAATTTTTCTGCTTGGCGTACTTGATTAAGAGTTCATGGAACCGTCGAAAGTAGCCAAGCTTTTTAAAGGTGCATTTTTGTACATGGATGCTCCTCTGATCATACCAAGTAATAGTTTCCATTACTCTGCTTATTTGGCCACTCGTAAGGCGGTGGCTGCTTTGCCGGCTACCACTGCTTGTTACAACCACGTGATGTGTGGTTTGTCCGTGATTGAGGTTGACAACTAACACCGAATCAGCATGGCCGGGGCATAGTTGAAAACACGCCGAGTCTGCATTTGTGCACAGTTTGAAAGTCAGTTTGTTAACAAATGATGTCTGGCAGGTGGAAAGCTTCTTATTCATCTTCTTTTGTTTTTTTTTAAATTTTTTTTCCCCTCATGCGTTGCATTTTGCGTGCCATCAGACGCAGATGAGTGTTACGTGAGCTGAGTAGTGTTTACTTCGAGTGAGAGGAAACCATCGCTATAATATCGTCTCAAAGTAAAGCCGTAAGTATTGAGACTATCTTAGTCGTCTTTGGCCTAAGCCTAAATGGTTAATGCTATTACTGTGAAGGGGAAAGAAATCACGATCGGCCGTAATTAAGAGTGGTGAAGTGGCCATCGTGTATTTCACTGGGCATATATGGACGTTCGTGTGTTTTACTTAACAGCTTTTAATGTATCTTTGTATCAACTGTTTACATGCAAAGGTCTCGTCTCGTAAAATTGTTGACTAAGCCTGCTCATTAGCTTTATCTGACAGTCGAACGAAGTTACCCCGACACGTAACGCCCGCCCGTACGTACGTTACAGAATCATTCAGCTCACAACCTAGTCCTGAGATCCGTTTGCTGATAATTACGCACTCCCATTGCTGCCACAACATTTACGTGTACTGCCTGCCCGTCAGTGCTGCTTGGTGCCCACGCTGCGATGGCCGCCGACGCTTCCCTCCACGTCCATAGACAACACGAGGAATAGCCAGATGCATGGAGTTCACCCCATTCTACGTCTAAACAGAGGGTTTACTGCATCATATCGAATGCTGTTGGTTATTGCGTATGGCTCATAACCCTAGTTATCACGAGAGCAGGCCATTGATTCTCTTTGCTCCAAGTTATACTGCTGTCAAATATTAGTATTTTTGACAAACGTTAGTTTCAAGGCATTTTATAAGCTTTTTCGACTGCAATATTATTGTATAGTCTATTCGCGATATCTTCACACTTTTTGAATCAAACCTCTGATAAATCACTCAATGTATAATGACTTTAGTTATTTCCTAAATATTCCATGTATCATAAGCGTTATATACTTCTGTTGACATAACAGTACCCAATTTTTGGTTAAATTAAACTTTTACTTGCATTTTATTTATAAATTATAATATTTAATTTGTAATAAATATGAATAAAAACAGTTAGAAAACATTTGTGCTTGAAGCGCCTAGTAAGAAATAGTTCTCATGCAAAATATTATTACAACTGGGTGCGCACAAATTCGGTTCATTTTCCTCTGGTGTAATTTTCTAGACTTAGTTAAGTTTAGTTTGAATGGGGCGGAGAATATCGTGGCAGTAGAACTTTAGCAGGCCTTCAGAAAAGTGTGAAGTAACCGTGAATGAAATATAATGTTGGATGTTCGAACTGTTTATGATTATGTCGTAAATGTACGTTATATGTTTCGGTAATAGTAAATATACTGATGAGTTTTATCTCTCCAGGAATCAATGGAGTTTCGAGTATGTGTTTCCTTCATCATTTTGCGCCGTTGTTCAGGCTAAATTAATTTTTTTATATCAGTATTTTTTGTGTTGTTAATATTTTTGCCACTAGTAAAGACAGCTCTAAGTGTTACTCACGTGTTCAATATTTTCATGAAGGTGCTTAAAGTTTACGTGCTTACAAAATTCCTGCTAACTCGGGTCTGTGTGCAGAATTTCACGCTTGTAAAGGAATTTCACAAGGACTGTATACGTGGATGTATCCGAAACATTTCCAGCCATATGAAAATATCACTGTGAGTGACTGGCCCTTTTTCTAAGCTGTTTAACGTCACTTCCAGGAGACGACTAAACATACGGTTAGTGTACAGGTCCATCGGAAAATTAGACACTGATATTGGAAATGTCTGTATAGTTTATAACTGACACAGAAATAAATAATTTTCTGTAGTTTTATTACAGATTTTTAAAATAATAACGTTACGATCCTATGACTTTTAACACAGTTATCATTCGCGTGTACATTTATAAAGAATGAATTATGTGTAGACTTTGGTTTGCATTAGTTAATTCACAAGGTATTCCAGATTGTTTTATAACGATGCAGTGTCGTAAATTAACGCTTTAGAAAAAACCTACAAATTTAGTAATTTTTCGGCAGATCCGTCCCGAAGATACTTTCTCACCTGTACCAAATATGCGAAAAGGAAGTATGTGTAGCAAATGGGCAACGGCCACCACTACTTCAAGAATAAAGCTAATGTGGAATCTATACGTTTATTTGTTCGTGTGTGTCCCAAAGCTAATGCCGTTTTCTTTCTACATAATTCGCAAAAAAAGTGCTGTTTTACATCTGTAAGATTTTATTCTGCTTGACCTACATACATGGAGAATGATATATTTTTTTCCCGTGTTTTCGTATTTTAATTATTTTTCGTGTTATTATGGAAGATATATTTATCATAAATTATGTTATTATACTGAATGCCATCATTTAATTAACTTGAAAGGAAAGGGGCGCGCCCTGCAATACAACAAAGTAGCTGTCAACAATAATTTATCCAGTACGTAAGTACAAATAAAAGCTGTGAAGAGAGAGTAGAGGTCACACTCTCGGAGTCAACCTGTTTTCCGTACTTTTTTTATTTATTGAAAGTAACTCTGCGTAGATAAAAGTGTGGGGAAAAAAAACACAGTTGGAAAATGTAGTGGTGGGTCAGTTTTGTGAATGGGTAATCTGCTTGACCGAACCAGCAGGATCTGCGGAAGAAGGTCCTACGAGACACCAAAGGCATCTGATTCCCCTGTGACCGGCGAGCTGGAGTAGCGGAACCCAGGACATTAAAGTTGCAGGAGATGTCTCCTCGTGCCGACCAGCAGCAACAGAACAAGCGGAGACGTACAATTTTCCTGATGCAGGTCCGTGTAGCTTCCAGGATCCTCCGCGATCTCTGTCGACGGTCCTCTTCCCGCCGGACGTTCTTCCCGTAAGATGCCGTGCCGTGCCGTGCTCCTGTTTCCACTGCTTCAAACGGAATCCAGCCAATTTGATGTTGCAAGGACCACTTCCTTCGTGGATGTGTTTGTGTGTGAAGGCGTGGTGAGAGCTGGCCTGTGTTTGGTCCCATTAAAACTGCCAAGGAGTCGAAACAGTAAAACACTCAGGAGTTGCACTGAAATGTTCTGCGCAAGGCTGCATATAATATATTCGTATCTTCACAATTTTTGTATCAAACCGTAAGACGTGTTTGGTCGTTTCCTAAATTCGTTATGTATTACACGCGTTTTATATTACTGTTAACATAAACATTATTTTGCTTTTGATTAAATAATATTTTCACCAATAAATTACAGTTTATGATTTATAATTAATATGAATAAAAACAGATGAAGTAGGTACGTTGGTAATGCCTAGTAAGAAATAGTCCTTGTGCAAAATATTATGAAAAATAATGCACACATGTACGGTGCGTTGTCCATTTAGTGAAATTTTTGAGACTCAGTCAAGCCAGTTTGCATGGGGCGGAGGAATAACCTTAATGTAGAACCTACGCAGGGCTTCAGAAAAGTTAGAAGTAACCATGAATGGACTATAAAAATGTTCCCCTTGCTTCAAAAAATCTTTGAGCCTGTTGCCTTTTTGCCACGTACGCTCAAGATCTCGCTTTGAAACCATTGCAGGACTTTCAGACTTGTCATGGAGTCTCTTTCGAAGGAAACGGCGTCTTGTTGGCACGCTTGACAACGATACCGAAAGTTTCTAAAAATATTTTTCTTTTTCAAATCTGTGATTTGTTTATGCCTTCTGGCAATTGTGTCTTCTCACGTCGCGTTTAATAATTAACATGCTACGGTCACTTGATACAGGAAAACTTGCTAGAAAATTATGTCAAGGCGTCGGTGGATGTATCTGCGATGTTGCCTTCTAGGACTTCGGAGCATATCTTCCTCTAATCCCTACAGTGAAACCAACAAATCAAACTAAATATACCGTAAGTTTCGATCCAGTTGTCTCGTGCTGCTTGCCGGCTTGCGAGGGGGGNACCGGGGAGAACATTTGTGTTTTTAACACTTTCCTAATCCGTAGTGCAGTGCATACCCAGGCCAAACCTATGTAATGTGTGAGTGGCGTGATATAATATACCGCGAGTACCATTTTCAGTTTTAACGGCCAAGCTATAGTCATTTGTAACATGTTGTAGTTTTCTGTGGGCGACGTCATATTTTTATGGTACGTTCAATGTCTCGAGTTTTATTGTACTCGAATGTGTTGGTACATATAGCGGCATGCGGGTATTTTCATGATCAATTATTGCATCGCGCAAAAATAGCGCGTATTTTATCGTAAGGTTTTATCGCGAATGAGTCCTAAAAACCAGTAACACTCCATCAGTGTACCCCGGTGTTTCTCATCTCGACATTCAGAAGCAGCTGTTATGCCCGCCTTAGTTACGATTGTGAAATACAAAGTTGCTTGTGCAATAACTTGGTAATTGGTAGGTAGGCACAACTCCCACTCCAACGTGATTTTGACACACGCGACCATACATTATAGGTATTTCTTATCCCTCTACTAAAAAAAAAAAAAAAANAAAATCGACGTGTTTGGTTAATACAGGCGCTCAAAGTTTTGAGAAATAAAATTTTAAAAATATTTGCTAAAATTTTACTAAACTTTTTCTGTGATGAGTATTAATATCTACCGTCAGTTTACCAAAAAAAAATGCTTACAGGTTCAGGGAAAATTTTCGACCTATTGTAGCAGCCAAACAGAGTATTTCTTGCAGATACCTATTCAGGAATTAGTTTTTTTTTAATGAGGCAACGACGTCGCCCTCAAAATTTGGAGAAACTTTATCCAAACTTCACAATTTTTTCTTCAACTTTGGATACCTCTAATGACGAAACAATATATCCGGGGTGTTCCGTGTTGCCGTGGACTGAGGAACTCGCAGGAAAATGTGGCCGTGCGTTTCAGAAACACGCTGTGCATGTGCTCATTCTTCGAGCAGTGAAGTATGTCACAGTGCAAATTTCTATGCCAGCGACGAAACGATCAAAATGTCCGTCAACTCTTTTTTCCTAGAATAATCGTGTTCTTTGGTATTCCGAAAATAATTACTATCCTTGAATTAATTTCAAGCACTCCTTTTTATTCAGCTGGGCTGACGTAATGCAGAGTTGTGATCCGCAAGTTATGTCGACTATTTCATTGGTTCTGTCGTAAAATACATACTAATTTAATTTATTTTTGTTTCCACTATAGAATAGCGCAGTGCTAGCGTGTTTTAAGCTGAGCTAATATTTTTTTGGTAAAGGTTACGTAAGCAAAGAATTAAAATATCTGATATTGGGGGTCAAATGGTATCGTAAACATTAACAAAACGTGTTCACCGATGACAAGTTTGTTAGTATAGTTTGTCCACAGTAACTTTATGTTTGTCGTTTTTGTAGAATACACTCATTTGGGGGAAAAAGCGTTTTGTGAAATTGTTATAAACGAGTGTACTGTAGTTACTTTACGCCAATTATCACTTATATGCGTACGAAACTAAATTACTCAGATTTCAGTTCCACTAATTTAAACATTACAATTTTTACATGGTGTTAATACATAACCCTATTTTACGTAATTCGTCGCCAATATTATTTGTGTACTATAAAAAAAAATACTTTTTAGTGATCACAAACGCTATTTTGTATATGCTTCCGAACGCGAAATTTTGTTGCCACTAAAAACAGATTCAGGTAGTACTGCAAGTACATTTAGTGCTAGTTGACACGTTTATTTATTGCCAAGATAAAATGGGTACTTTAGTAGTTATAACAATGTATTTTGCTGTTGCAACTAAATATTTAGTTGACGGCAATATAATTGATGTTATTAACGACAAAATATTTCGCGGCGGCTACCGAACTACAACCTGACATCTGCGCATGCGCGCCGAACTTGGCTACTTTGTCTCACGGTTCACCACGGCGCTATTTACAGTATGTCAGTGTTCGTCTCTTTACATTGGACCATGGACGGACTCTAGAGGTAAATTCTTAATGAATGGGTATAGATTGCATAACCACTTTATTCCCAGGTAAGTAAATGTTTAAAACACAAATTATTCCAGGAAATAAACTTCCCTTGAGGTAAAATGTTTAGGCCTTGGCTTTGTGTGCCATTTGTTAGATTTGTGGTGTTTACGTACCCAAGTCTAAGCCCACGAAACACTTTGTGAGCCCCAGTAACCGGTATTGCTTCTAACAACGTAACATTTTTGCTTCGAGCAATGAACACATTATTGTCTTACAACACATTGCATTTATTGGTGTGGTGACAAAAGCTATTTTACGGTTGCCTTTAAGCTTTGCTGGGCCAAATAAATTAGTATGTTACTACAAAACTGTCCCCCCCCCCCTTCTGTGTACTCTTATGCAGCTATGTGAAAGGATTTCTTTAAAGGTTCATTTCAAATGAGCTCAGCTTATCTCGAACAAGCTATGGTATGCAGCGGTTCCTAAATTTTTACGCCATGACGTCCTTAATAAGCTTCTGTATTTCCGTGGAACCCATACTATATTTCTGGTTTTTACTCAGTGAGAGAAAATGACGTCACTGAAAATGAGCGACAAATTTTGGATCCATTGTGACTGACAAAAAATTTGAGTGTTCCCCTCTTCTGTGGCAATTTCTAAGCGAAAACGAGCTGGAAACTGAAGCTGTACTTTTCGAGTATTGAAGCGAACTCGCGAGAGCACTGAACTGAGCCATCTGTAATCCATATGAGCTGTACTAACTTAATGGTAGTGCATACCGTTTTCTAATATAGATATGCTTACCTTGCCTCTCGACAACGACACTTTGCAGATCGACCTCTTGATGTAGGTCGTAGAAAGTTTAGAACGAATTATAATTATTATTTGTTTTGTGATCTTTATGCATTTGGAAGTTGGCTCGCAATATCTATGGATTAAAAATAATTGCTCAATATTTTTCATGTTTTTAAATTTTATTGCAGAGCAAATTTGCGGAACACTTTTGAGGTTTCGACGGAACCTGAAATAACTTGTTATCCGGACATATTTTCTGCACATTCATTGTTTGCGCGTTTAAGCATATCTCAGCAAATAAATGTCGCTGGCATAAGGAATCCCGCCGTAGCCGTCCACGGCACGGGGGTTGTCACGTGTACGTTCACTCAGCCGGAAGTCGACGACGCGCAGTCGAACAGAAGCCCTGCGCCCGCGCAGTTCGCACCCAGCTTAATGACTGCTGCGAGCTGCAAGACGGCAACTTCCCCCTTCGCAAAAATCATTTCCTCTTCCAGGACGTCTTTTGTTTTAGCTTCCGTCGTCTTCGCGCCCGCCGTGCGGCGTTTGTTTCGGCCTCGCGTACGTTCGTCGACTCGATGACTTTTCAACGGCGCCAATGCAAGTTCACCAGCAGAGGGAGGGGGTCGTGTATATATACTACTTGCGTACAATGGAAGATGTTTTCTTTGTCGTAGGTAATTAGAGGCAGTCAACATGGTGCAGTGCAGACTTGTTGTAAACCCTCGCGGGGAAAATCGAGTTTTTGAATGTTAAAATGGTCATATTTTTTGTTTAATATTCAGGCATAATTTGCAATGACGGAAGTAAATGCAAGAACCATTTCCTGTAATAACATTGTGTTTCACACACACACATCTTTCTCTCCTGTTATGTTCCACTCAAGCTGCGTAATCAATCCATATTAACGGAATACACGAGTTTCTGCGCCGTGATTCCGAAATGCGGAAAATTGCTGGGCTTTGCGGTGTTAACAGGGATTCAGCTTCTGTTGAGCCACATATTTATAGGGCGGTTGCAGTAAGAGCGTTTGGCGTAGTTTATCCTTCCTTTCACGACCTATAGTCTATTCGCGGTTTCTTCACACTTTTTAAAGATAACCTCTGGAAAATTATCTCATGTATGACGTGTTTGGTAATTTCCTATGCCGTGTATCACAAGCATTTTATATTTATATTTACGTAAAAACAAATTTTTGGGTCAATTGAAATTTTACTTACATTCTATATATAAATTATAGCATATATCTTTTATTATTATTTATTATTAATAAGAATAAACACAGTGAGAAAACATGTGTGTTGGTAATACCTGGTAAGACATAGTTCTTATACACAATATCAATACACTGAGTGGGCATGAATGCAGTGCGCAGTCCCTCTAGTGTAATAATCTAAGACTTGGTTAAGCTTAGTTTGCATACGGCGGAGGAATATCCTGGAAGTAGAATTTTAGCAGGGTCTCAGGAAAGTTGGAAGTAACCGTGAATGGATTATACAGTACGACTCCATTCATTTACCAGTCGTGGCTTCGTGTGACCAAAGCAGATATATGTATGGTCTGTCTCATGTAAGTTGGCGAGATTCTGACAGTTCGACGAAAGCAGCGCCAATGTTTACTTTTCGTTTATGTATCCTTTCGTCATCAGCTGGTGCGTCAAGAGGAGGCTGTATTTTTTTATCAACACGCTGTCAGCTACTCCACTTGCCATTGTACTGCAATGCTAAACAAATTTTAAGATATTTTAGACTGACATCTGTCTAAAAAAATCATTAGGTTATAAAAGTAAAAAGATAGAACCTAGGGAAAAATTAAATATTTTCTAACTCTTTTTTGATTTGTCCGAGACCGTGAATTTGGGTTAACATTTGCGAGATGGTAGTTGTAGCTATTATCACACTTTGGACGTTATAGCTAATATATTTGAGTTGGAAATATGTGATGTGGAATAACGTTAGAATTGCTTAAAAACTATTCACGTGTGTCCCTCTTTCTTCGGAAACAAGGAAATGGGTTTTCGGGAGAACAATATGGCGTATAATTCACGTAGAAAAACGATTACCGGCCGAATAGAAATTGCAAGTACTCAAAATCGATGTAAATAAAATAGATGTTACTTTAAAAATTATGCAGAGCTCGCGAAAAATAAAACTATTGGTATCTGTTTGTAAATTTGTTATGTATTGCACACGAACGCTATTCTTTTATAGCTGGTAATACTTCGGAAAATACCGGATAGATGGCGTTCACAATATGTCATAGCGAGGTGTGAGCAACTTGCTTTGCTCAATTAGATCGCGTCTTTTAAAAGTTGACTGTTCTTCTATTACTAGCTCGGAACGACACGAATTTGAAATATATTTCGTCAAATTATTAGAAAAAAAATAATTTAACAATATTATGCAATATATAATATATATGGAAAGCATGGTTGGAGAGGGATGATAAGACGTGAAAAAAGGTTTTGAAGTTGCGTTTCATTTGGATACGGATCGTTTTAATGTGCCTTTCATTTTGAACACCTATACATTTATACTTTAGCACGAAGTTTAGTTTCTAACACTAAAACCCGCTGTTTTATGACCACGTAAAATAAAATAAATAAATAAATCTAGGAACTCTCTCTTATCCGCGTATTTTCTACTTGTTTGATGTGCGCCGGCAGTGCACTTAGAATAGCCAACGTAATATTAATTTTCGTTCGTTCATGCATCAGCTGATACAGGTTTTGTAAATGGTATGTTGTTTGTTTCGAATATCAACACGTTCCTGGTGGCGTTGGTATACGGCACCACAGGTCCAGGGTTGAAAATACGCTTTGGCAGGTTCAGTGACCTTGCAACTCCGCCGAATGAATTGTCCACTGTAGGGGCTAAGAGCACTCGGCTTTAGCCGCCACACTGTTCACTGACTTCGCATTCAAAGTCAGGGCTTCCAGGTGTGCACGTCCATTGGCCTTTTGCTCTTGAAGATCCTCAGAAAGAGGTGCCGGGTTACAGCCAATGGTATCGAGACAAGTTTAACTTAGCTCGAACTTGTTCTTCCCGAATTGATTTTTTTATTTAAGTTTAAAGTTTACGTTCGTCACATAACATTAGCTAATTAACCTTTTATATAATGAATCAACGCTATTTTCCAGCCAATAAAAATTCAGAAGCCCCATTTTACTTCGTGCCGGAAACTCGGGAAAGTATTTTATGCCCAGAGGGAAACTAGGAGGGTGTTTAAAGCGTTGCCGTACGTCTGAGCGGCAGTTGTGTAGTCCGGAACTCGGAGGTGAGCTTGGAAGTTCGTAGACATGTGGTGCAGCAGTTGTCAGTTCGGGACTGAGATGGATCTTGCGTCTGCAGTGTGTGTGATGGTGGGAATTTCTGTGCGAGGATTCTTGCCATGAAATCGAAAAACACTGTACAACTGACGAGAAGTACTTCGGGTGCTCCAGGCGAACGTTGAAGACTACTATCAACACCACAGAATAGTCCGATTATGTGGAGTTCAGTGGGACCTTTAATTTATTCCTTAATAATTACTAGTTGGTTTTTCGCCATTTATTTGTGCTAATGAGTCCCAGTTAACTCTTATAATGAGTAGGCATGATATACAGAGAAAGTATTATTGTCTATGGATTTCAGCATTTAAAGGGTTAACATTAATTAGGAAATTATACTTAGCGATTATTCAATTAGAAAGAGACAGTCGCTTCCTTACTGCCTTGAGAAGTGGGGCGGATGCATTTATTTAATAGCAGACATGTCTTGAGAAGTTTTTATCTAGTTTTAGATGTAAGGCCAATATGAATGGTTTAGTGCACACGGTGGACGATGATCAGGAGTTGTGCCCTTGAAATGGAAGCATTGTTTGTGTTGGTTTTAAGGGGCTATTTTCAAGTACGTGCAAACCCCGTCAGCTTGTTTGACACCACCGAAACTACACCTGCCAACTTCACCTGGCACCTCTTCTTAGTTTTATGCCTTATCCTTACGGTTTTAGTTATTTGTCACAAAATATAACTTATTTGGAGCCTGATTGAGATCTCTGTCTCTTAATAAATAAATAAATGCATTCTTAATCTCTGCGCAGTTCTTCTGTTACGTTTGCCTTACTTTGGAAAGGAAAAATATTCCCCTATTTTAAACCAAAGGAAAATGAATTACTAGATCCGTATACCTATCTGAATCAACAAAATAAATAAAATTGGTCAGTGATGGTCTAGGGTGGTAGCAAAAATTAATTTTGTATGTGTTAATTATGTATGTGTTGTGTGTGTGTATATATATATATCAGAATGCTTGAGGGGCGTATTCAAGTTCTTGAGGGATGGGGGTCTTAATAAAAATAAAACAACTAAATGTGATTTTAATTTATTTCACACAGCTATTTCTTACAGCATTACCAGTACTGTGAGATGTTCAGCTTCCCGAATATAAAAATTACAGTTTAAAACTCGACGCAATGATAGAACTGTCGGCTAATTTTAACTGTGAAATGACAATAAAAAAAATTAAAAAATTGTGCAGTGCCTTTGTGCTTGAACACAAACTGTTAACATCAGGAAAGTCCGGATCATCTCCGTGCAAGAGACCCATTCGTTGCTCTACTGGCTCGCCGTATATCGCTTAGCGTCGCACAATCGCCCAAACTGCTGACTCGGAGGCCCGACGCGCTTTTATAGTATCAGTAGCCAATATACGGAATATTCCCCGCACTCCGAGTCACGCTGAGATAGGCAAGGACGATGACAACCAAAAAATTCTTCAGATAAACGCAGAAGTTCAATCTGCCGAAGGTCAGGAGCGCGCGAGCCGCAAAAGGCTTATCGAGGTGCTACGCCTCTGTAAGCTGATCTTTGTCTTCGCTGCCCGCTCTTGGGTTACATGTGTGACGTTCACGCATTTCCGCTCTCGCAAGCGATGCGAAGCAGCGAGCGCGTAACAATGATACACAATGTGTTTTTGAGGAACATGTCGGAATTTAAACCACAGCATCTATATACTAATATCAATTTAAAAAATCCTGGTAGCAGAATTTTTGGGAAATTCATTTAGTACTTTTTGACTTAACTTGAAGTTAGGCAAAACAACGCCGGTAGTCCGCAGCTACACGTACCTGCGTGCACAACAAATATCATATCACGGTTCTGCTCACCACGCATGCGCTCAGCTGAACATGCAACGCACAGCCTTCTACTGTGCTACAAATCAAGGCAGTCATCCATACGCACGCACAGTCATTACTTATATTGGAAAAATATGTGTGATCTTTTTGTTGCCCACGTTCCCCGGTTTTTTAGTATTTTTTATTGCTTTATTTACTGTGACGGAAAAATTACAAGTCAGGATGGCATGCTAGTGGGGATTAGATACTGTAATATACATTTTATAAAGCGAGACCTTCACAGATACAGGAGCAAAAAAAAAAAACGCATGCATGTTACAGGGGTTATAGGGATCGTGTGGTAATTTCATATCGGCCCCCACCCCACCCCGGGACAAATTCTCAGGATAAAAGCGAGAAATGTTCCATGAGCTACTTCGGCCGTTCTTCATTTAAACATCCGTTCTTCATTTTAGGGTCCATATAGCGATACCATAGTAAACAAATAAACCAGTAAGTCGGAAATTGTACGTTTTTGATAGGAAGAAGCTTAAAAAGATATTGAACATATTTTGGTTTAGAACGCTTTGTAGCGTGTGTTAACGTAGCTACTAATGTCGTATAAAGTTGGCTGGGGCCTGCAAGTAGTTGACAATCAATCAGTCAGCTGTTCTCTCAGCGCTGTGTTCGTTAAATCTCATTTACCGGTTGGCTAAAGAAATGCAAATAATAAAATATTTTCTTTATCCTGTGCTCCATGTAAAGCTTGTATATGAAATTTAACTTGATTGGTGTAAGGAAGTGGGTACCCACGAACGTAGTATAGGATATTTGCCGTCTCTTATTGTGATGCCGTATAGTAAGTCTCGCAAAGGACTGAAATGTCACGTGTAATGTGCCCCTACAGACTAGAGAATACATCCTTACTATAGGCTGTTCACGGTAAAGTGAGCACTTTTGAGGCCCTAGTTACTTTTTCCTTTCAACTTTTTTTTATTCTTTAACCACCTTTTAAAATAAATATTGCCATGTAAGTAAAAAAAACACAGTGTGTATATTCCACCACGCTCGGAAGTTAACGTCTAAGGCTAAAATTTGTACAGTAATTTCCCCTCATACATAAATGTAATTTTTTCTTTCAATTAAAAAAATTCAGCCAGTATTTTGTACACTGCAATATAGCCGAGCAACAAATGCTCTATTCAGTGGTTCGGTCAGTTACCGTTGGCGAATTTCCCGTTAGCAGGGCGTGTGTCGCAGTATTCGCGTAATGTCTGCTGCAGCTAAATAATAACCATAATGGATCCGCATTATGATCATTCATGAGCAAGTTAACGAGCTACCAGATTCACATATATGATGTGGCATCAACTGCGAAAGCTACATTACCCTGCTGCATTAAATCTGTCGATTTTGTCGTTTTTGTTTGAGTGTACTGTTTGTTTTCTGGTTGCGTGTGTTCTGTGGTGGTCTGCAGTCGAATGGGATCCTGTTCTCGTGTCAGTAGTTTTTGTTTGACTGCTTGTTAGTAACCCACCCCCCTCCTTTTTTTACAATTTTTATTTTTATTTTTGGTGTGCAGATTGTTTTAGAGTGCTGGGATCTAGCCAGTTTCGTTCATTGTGGTTCACTGTTCGTTATTTTTGTTCCTAATTTTGATGTTTCACTATTCAATATTTTTCTGTAATGACAATCATTTCTGTTATCATTATTGCTCAAGTTTTTTGTATTGTTGGGGTCTATTCTGCTTCTTGGCCTTTCGTTGTTCTAGCTATTTATTGTCACCATCTACTTTTTTTTACTGTTCATTTATCGTTGATTTAGTCAGTTTTATTACTGTCAGGCAGTGGCCAATGTCGTCAATAATTTATACTCATCGCAGACAGCACTTTATGTTGCTTTGTCATCGATGAATATTTGCACTCTGCTGTTGATAAATAGTTTTTTCTCTCAAATTCATGATTTATTGTTAGCATAGGTATAAACTTCATGACCAGCTCTTGCTTTCATAGTGACAATCTAGTTTATAATAACAAGCGCTATTTCTTGGTTCTGCGATACGAACTTCTTCCCAAATTACACATGTGAATAGTCCAAGTCATTGCTTGTGCTGCTTATATCCTGTCAAGAGAAAAAGCTGTTGACATTTATCGGTTTTTCCCTCAAAAAATTTTGCCTGCTCTCAGAGTAGGGGCTACCTTTGATTGGGTTTTAAGTTTTGTAACATTGACTTGTCGTTGCTAACATTTCCTACGTGGGAGTCAAAAGATAACAGTTCTTATAACTGATAAATATAATTACATACATTTATGATTTTTATGTTTTTGACTATTGCATATTTAAAGTTCTGCTTACATACTTAGACAAGGGAAGGATTTGTTAACTAAACTAAATTTTTATAAGAAGACTGAACAGTGCTTTAATTGAATTATTCCAGTTAAAATAAATATAAGTTATTGGCTATGGAGGTCCTAATCGTTGTTAGCACATTTCCAATATTGGACTATCCCGAATGGTATCTTTGCTGTAGGATGTAGGCACGCCAAGCTGCATCTTGTGGACTTCTTCTCGGCGTGGGTTCACATACAGGCCCCATAAAAAGTGTTACCAAGTGTTATATAGTTTCTGGTGGCGTAATTGTCCCGAATACCGTGTCGCCGGGAGAGGAGATCTGCTGGCTCTTCTGTGATATGTTTTATAAACTATTATTGTTGTAATGTGTTTTGGATTCTTCGTGTGGCCTGGATACCGACGCTTCTCTGCAGTTCGTTGGCTCTTATGCGTTTGGTGAATCATAACAATGCTATTGTTACGTTACTGATGCTTTAATGATGTCAGCGTATTCACACGGTAAAAATGTTTCGGTAAACTTCCTAAACGGCAAAGAAAGTTATTAATCTATACTTAGTGTTACAAAATGCCAGAGGGACGTATCCGAGTTCGTGAGGGATGGATGTATTCATAAAAATAAAATAATTAAATTTGATTTTAATTTATTCACAGCTATTATTTACAGCATTAATCTATCTCCACTATTACTCTTTTTATTTCTCAATTAGCGCAGTAATTAATGTATATCTCAGCTCTAATTAAAGTCCTCAATGCACATATATTTATTTATAGTCAATTAACGCACTCTCATCACTAATACATGTACAGTATCTCTGTTGCTATCATCTGAAATGTCTTTCACTCACACATACAGACCAATAGTCCAACCTACCAGTCACACTCTTCACTGCACCGATGCTCGCAGTTGCATATTTTCCTCCCGCTGGTCACTTCTCCCGCCACTCGTTCCTCTCTTCGCTCGTCGCTTAGGGCCGCATAATCGCCCAAACTCCCGACTCTCGTAAAACTCCAGACTCGGAGGCCCGTCGCACTTTTATGCAATCGCTGGCCTTGTTCTGGAAGGTTCAACGCACCCCGAGTCATGCTGAGAGAAACTAGGCCAGTAAACCAGAAAATTCTTCAGGTAAACGCAGCAATTCTATCCGCCGAAGGTTAGGAGCGTGCGAGCCGCAAAAAGGCTTGTAAATATGCAATGCAATGCTCAAGAATGTGTGGCGGCACGCCTTTACAACTCAAAACCCTGGTAGGATTATCGCTCGCCTGTCATTCTAACTTTCCTTGGTGACTCGCCGCCCGCTATCATATCACTACTCTGTCCTTTTCCGCTCACTCGCGCGGGGCAAAGAAGCATCATGTTGCAATAGTATAGAAAATTTACCACACACCATTATGCAAATATAGAAATGATACTCTACACAGTTGGGAACTTCAAAACATATTTGACTTTCCTGAGAAGATGTAGGAAAGCTACTGTAGACATATGGGAAAAATCTTTGCCATTCGTATTTTCTCAGTACGCATATACAGTGGCTTGGTAAATTTGCAAAAAAATTTCTTAGCGTTCACATGAAAATTCATTAAGAAGTAGTTTTCCTCTACTAGTTTTTCTTTGTGTGAACTCAAAATCGATGGATTTGTGTAGATCTCTGCCCCCGCCCCCCTTATTTTTCCTTTTTTTTTTTTTTTTTTGTTAAGTCATAAAACAAGAAAGTATAAAGGAGTTAAATGGGCGCCCAATAAAAAAAAAATTCGCCGTATTATCAAGCATCGTTTTGTCAGTTTGCGTGAAAATCCTTTATACATTGGCTAGTTTAAATACTAAACCCCCAGTTGTGAAGGTTCTTTTGTAACAAGTGACGATTATTATTACTCTTAGTGACACAGTTATTTATACCTAAGCCTTTTAAACTAGAGTATCACGTTACGACGTTCTTTCAGCTATACGTATTTGAAATCTTCGAATTCCTGGAAGCACAATAACTGCAAACCATGTACACAGTATGTTCTTTTTAAAAGTTCTTTCGTTTTGCAATATTATGTGTGCTTGCCAAATATTTATAGAGAAATGTTTAAATCAAACTATATTCAAGCTGCATAAATGTATGTAGTGTTTTTACTTCAGATCCAAATTATTGTAGAAGAAGTTAAACGTTAAAAATACGCACATAGCTTTAATCCTTGAAAAAGTGTGCTGTAGGTTCAGATGTAAACTAGAATTCTTACTCGGCAGTTTCAGGTACAAACATAAAAACAGGGTAGTCTACTCGCAGTGCAGATGTGTATGTGAAGCAAGGGCTGCTGCAATTCACTGCCATCCTCTTTCGATAGAAGGTGGCAGATGACATTGTATTTTAACCATGTACGCTGTGACGAATAATGCTTCTCTGCGCCTGGGGAGCTAACTGCAGAACAATTCTGATGTTAAAAGGTTTCCAAGTAGTGACTCCATTACAGCTCGTTGTAAGAGATTGGCTATTGCCTAAAAACGGTGGAATCTGAACCTCGCTTGAACTTCTCTGATTTTAGTCTATTCGCGGTTTCTTCACATTTTTTTAAATTATGCCTTTTAAAAATTANTCTACTCGCAGTGCAGATGTGTATGTGAAGCAAGGGCTGCTGCAATTCACTGCCATCCTCTTTCGATAGAAGGTGGCAGATGACATTGTATTTTAACCATGTACGCTGTGACGAATAATGCTTCTCTGCGCCTGGGGAGCTAACTGTAGAACAATTCTGATGTTAAAAGGTTTCCAAGTAGTGACTCCATTATAGCTCGTCGTAAGAGATTGGCTATTGCCTAAAAACGGTGGAATCTGAACCTCGCTTTAACTTCTCTGATTTTAGTCTATTCGCGGTTTCTTCACATTTTTTTAAATTATGCCTTTTAAAAATTACCCCCCCCCCC
>NQII01000119.1:1048870-1082497 GCA_002778355.1 Clitarchus hookeri | reverse complement strand
TTTCCTAAATATATCGTGTACCACGAGTAAAATATACGCACCTTTTTTTAGTTAAATTTAACTTTTATTTATATTTCATATATAAATTGTAATATTTCAATTATCTCTAAATAGTATAAGTAGCTTATCCACGTCTGTCTGTGTATTCGCTTAGTACAATTAAACTACTTGATGGATTTTGATGCGGTTTTCAACATCATTTAGATAATTTCTTGAGAAAGGTTTTGGTGTATAATACATTTATACTCGTATTTAATGTAAGGATAGTAGAGAAATGTCGAACCGTTTGTAATCAAGTTGTAAAAAANTGTACCACGAGTAAAATATACGCACCTTTCTTTAGTTAAATTTAACTTTTATTTATATTTCAATTATCTCTAAATAGTATAAGTAGCTTATCCACGTCTGTCTGTGTATTCGCATAGTACTTCTAGACTACTTGATGGATTTTGATGCGGTTTTCAACATCATTTAGATAATTTCTTGAGAAAGGTTTTGGTGTGTAATACATTTATACTCGTATTTAATGTAAGGATAGTAGAGAAATGTCGAACCGTTTGTAATCAAGTTGTAAAAAACAGCTTTTAGGGCGCTTACATGGCTTGCGCTGACTAAACCATAAGAGATACATCAAATTAATGTACTACAGAATTTTAGCTCTCTAAAAGGTGTACAGGAAAGTCCGTGATAGCATGTGTTCATCTTTTAAGGATGACCCAAAGTAACCATTTTTGTCTTTCAAAGTATCGCTGTAAAAACTAAATTGTTGCCGGACGAAGCCGGACCGGTTCGCTAGTAATTAATATAAATAACAACAGAGAAAATAGGCGTGTTGGTAATGCCTAGTGCGCAAGAATGCGGTGCATTGTCCGTTTCGTGTAATTTCTAGATTAGGTTAAGGTTTGTTTGCATGAGGCGGAGGAATATCCTAGAAGTATAACTTTAGCATACACAGAAAAAAGTAGAATACTGTGACAACAGAATTAATGTTATTACAACATTAATTTTTTGTTATATGTGAGCCGTCAGTAACTAACGTTGCTGTTAATGTAATTTAAGCTATTAATGCCACTGTAACATTAGATACTTTTCGTGACATTACCTCGTTACTGTACTGGCAACATTAAGGTGGTGTTTATGTTGTGGCAAAACAATTTTGTGTTGCATTGATGTTAACATTACTGTTAACATTTTATTCTATTTTTTTTTTGCTTTAAATAAACATTGTAGTGTAAAACAAATTAAGTACAATTATTTTGTCACAAAAAGAAATATTACTAATGAAAAATAAATAATGATAGGCAGAGGAATCGAACCCATGCCCTGAGAGAGCTTAACGTACTCCATTTTACGGAACCCGGCGCCCTATAGTTAATTTCATATAAGAAGGCCACATTCTGACAGTCAGTGANAACGTACTCCATTTTACGGAACCCGGCGCCCTATAGTTAATTTCATATAAGAAGGCCACATTCTGACAGTCAGTGAGTGGCAACTTAAAGTATATTCAAAGCAAACAATGTGCCATTTACAAAATCCTGTATCAGCTGATGCACGAACTAACAAAGGTAATATGACGTTGGCTAATCTTGAGTGCACTGCCCACGCACATTAGATCAGCTGAAAATACGCTCGATAAGAAAGAGTTCCAAGGTTAATTAATACATTATATTTTACATGGTCATAAAACAGNAACGTACTCCATTTTACGGAACCCGGCGCCCTATAGTTAATTTCATATAAGAAGGCCACATTCTGACAGTCAGTGAATGGCAACTTAAAGTATTCAAAGCAAACAATGTGCCATTTACAAAATCCTGTATCAGCTGATGCACGAACTAACAAAGGTTAATAATATGACGTTGGCTAATCTGAGTGCACTGCCCACGCACATTAGACCAGCTGAAAATACGCTCGATAAGAAAGAGTTCCAAGGTTAATTAATACATTATATTTTACATGGTCATAAAACAGCGGTTTTTAGTGTTACAAACTAAACTTCTTGATAAAGTAGTAATGTATAGGTGTTCAAAATGAAATGCACAATAAAACGATCCGTATCCAAATGTAACGAAACATTGAAACCTTTTTCACGTTTCCCAATTCTCCAACCATGTGCTGCCATCTTGTGAGGTACAGGCGCGCTGTCTGTTACAACACGCCCTTCCACGCTATCTGTATAGGTATAGGGCTTGATGTGGGTCTTTGTATAATATCAAAACTTGTTTAAAATAACGTATTTACGCACATATACGAATGGTTTTATTTTCCCGCGAGCTCTGTATAATTTTTAAAGTAACATATATTTCGTGTACAGCGTTTACGAACGACCCTACACACGTCCACCAAGCTCCGTTTACGAATGCAGCGCCACCCAAGCAGTTCACCAATTGCCACACGTAGCAGCACCTCCTGGACGCGCTGACTCGCCGTATCAAAGCCTAAACTTGACACACCAGTTGATGGCGAATGGATACATAAACGAAAAGGCGTGGCGATCATCAACTGTCAAGAATGTGGGC
Source organism: Clitarchus hookeri (assembly GCA_002778355.1). Taxonomy (NCBI): domain Eukaryota; kingdom Metazoa; phylum Arthropoda; class Insecta; order Phasmatodea; family Phasmatidae; genus Clitarchus; species Clitarchus hookeri. The sequence goes on along the minus strand of NQII01000119.1, from coordinate 1,079,975 downwards.
TCTTATATGGTACACAGTATACCAACTACTCTAACGTAACATGTCTGTTCTGTTTCATATTGTTCGTATTCAATATAATTTAAACGGCAAACTGCAGTTCTCTTTTGTTATGTGGAAATACTTTATGCTCTATTTCGCACACATAAACTTCTTTGCATGGCTTAAGAGTTGATCTAAACTACATTTAGTTATCATAGTCTGCTTTAAAATTTAAATACAGTGGTTTCATTTTACGAGATTATCGCAGTCCACTTCAATCCGCAATTTTTACAACGTAAAGTCAGTGTAACCTTGTGTTGATTGGACATTTCTTTAATATCACAGTAACACAAAATATTTTGTTCTTCCTGTTAATTTTTGTGTAACACAACTTTTCGCTGCGGCAACATTACTTAGAGGCTTTGTTAACATTAACACTTCAACGGTATGTTTGCATTACAGGAATATAAGACTTTGTAAATGGTTAACATTAAGTAACTTTGTCACAACATTATTAATGCTATTAAAACATAATTCGTACACCCACGAATGAGTTATTTCACTGCTTTAAAATATCCTAACGTTTACACAGATAAATATTATCACTTAATTGCAAGACAAACTGAGAAACGTTACAAAATAAGATTGTATTAATGTGAAATTTTTGAATTGTGACTTGTGAAACTCGTGCTTTATAATTTTAATTAAATAAGGGTAAATGTAAGGTTATTGTGTACTTAATTAAATGTAATTTATTTCGAGTAATAAACATATCCCCATGATTAATTCGAAATTAACATATTATGTGAGTGTAGTAAAGCCGACGGAAGTTGGTTCATACAAAGTTTGCAACACGTGTATTAATTATGATTATTGAATAAAAACACTGCGTTTGCCTGAGAAGTTGATATTTTTCATTTTTCCAACGACTTCCATGAAAACTACGACATGTAAACAACAATATTTAAAACGCCAGCTGTTCCGCTTGTTTCATATTTTGAAGAAAGTACTTCTCAGAAAGTGGCTNGGTATGTTTGCATTACAGGAATATAAGACTTTGTAAATGGTTAACATTAAGTAACTTTGTCACAACATTATTAATGCTATTAAAACATAATTCGTACACCCACGAATGAGTTATTTCACTGCTTTAAAATATCCTAACGTTTACACAGATAAATATTATCACTTAATTGCAAGACAAACTGAGAAACGATACAAAATAAGATTGTATTAATGTGAAATTTTTGAATTGTGACTTGTGAAACTCGTGCTTTNCAAACTGAGAAACGATACAAAATAAGATTGTATTAATGTGAAATTTTTGAATTGTGACTTGTGAAACTCGTGCTTTGTAATTTTAATTAAATAAGGGTAAATGTAAGGTTATTGTGTACTTAATTAAATGTAATTTATTTCGAGTAATAAACTTATCCCCATGATTAATTCGAAATTAACATATTATGTGAGTGTAGTAAAGCCGACGGAAGTTAGTTCATACAAAGTTTGCAACACGTGTATTAATTATGATTATTGAATAAAAACACTGCGTTTACCTGAGAAGTTGATATTTTTCATTTTTCCAACGACTTCCATGAAAACTACGACATGTAAACAACAATATTTAAAGCGCCAGCTGTTCCGCTTGTTTCATATTTTGAAGAAAGTACTTCTCAGAAAGTGGCTACGCATTATCTGGTCTTCAATCCATGAGCAAGCAGTAGAGCACTGAGGTTTTTTTAAAAGCCTCCAGCCTTCATGGTTTTGTAGGAGAATATGTCAGGCGGAGCGTAAAACACGTGTGCTGTTGGCACAATTCAATACTCGTAAGATTTTGAAGTTGTGAGGAATGCTGAAACTGTGAGTTTACTAAAGATGCAAGTTGTTGACCAACACAGTGTGAAAATATTTCAAGAACTGTTTTTTTAAGCATAGGTCTACTAGAATTTGCCTTCAGTACACGACTTGTGTATATATTCTTTACATTTACAGTTTCTAAGCTGCCGGCTGACTGCCGTACTGTCACAAAGGTGGGGCGTTAAACAAGCTAAAATAAATTTTTTAAAAATGGTATAAAATAAAACCTTACAGAAAAATGGAAATGTTTGCATTTAATGTAGAACGTCGTTCTGCTAAAGTTAGCTGTGACTGCACGCATGAATAATTATGCAGAAATGTTTCAAAGCCCGAGATATCGCCCGAGCGTGTTAAATTGCTGGGGGGCGAATTTCGTACCTGATNCAGTACACGACTTGTGTATATATTCTTTACATTTACAGTTTCTAAGCTGCCGGCTGACTGCCGTACTGTCACAAAGCTGGGGCGTTAAACAAGCTAAAATAAATTTTTTTAAAAGGGTATAAAATAAAACCTTAGAGAAAAATGGAAATGTATGCATTTAATGTAGAACGTCGTTCTGCTAAAGTTAGTTGTGACCGCACGCATGAATAACTATGCAGAAATGTTTCAAAGCCCGAGATATCGCCCGAGCGTGTTAAATTGCTGGGGGGCGAATTTCGTACCTGATANTATGCAGAAATGTTTCAAAGCCCGAGATATCGCCCGAGCGTGTTAAATTGCTGGGGGGCGAATTTCGTACCTGATATCCAGGGAGTTTTAAAATTATAAAATGAAGGTAACTGTAAGAAAAGTTTCACAGTTCTCGCTATCCTCCTCACTTTTGCTCTACTGCTCCTAAATTTCATTTCTTTTTTCTAGAAAGACCAACTGTCGGTCCACCGGTGTTCTTGTTCGAAGAAAATCAATAGTGTGAGGAAGTTGAGTTCAGCTCCCATGCGGCTTTCAAGTTCTCTCACTTCTGTCTTCTCCGTACGATCATTTCTATAGTACCATACCTTCGAGGAACATGACATTTTTATTGTTACTACAAACGACTTAATGCTATCGTTGTTGATGTTAAATATTTCGTTTAGTGTTAGTGATTGTTTTTCTAAAACAAAATTGTGTTACTTCAGTAAATATTAAGTATTAAATACATGAATATTGGGGTTATTAAATATTATTGTTGTTTCTTTAAGTATTATTCTTGTCGATATGGCATAGCGCCTTGCTCGTCTTAAAAATTTTACATTGCACTATGTCAATCACTCGTATTCCCATTACTTTTATTTTGGACATCGCTGAACATTTGAAATGTAATGGACTGAAATACATTACTGAAGAAATACAGTACTTTTAAATAATTTCCTGTAAAGGTTTTTCTCTTGTAATATTACTCCCTTCTTTGAATGTTGTTAGTGGTGTAGTTACAAAGAATACTGAGAAAATTGGTGTTTATAATAGCCATGGACATATTTTTGACAAGATTGCTATTTTGACGATGGTAACAAAACGCAANAGAAAATTGGTGTTTATAATAGCCATGGACATATTTTTGACAAGATTGCTATTTTGACGATGGTAACAAAACGCAAATGTAAAAAAAAAAAACGTGAAACTAATTCTGCTAGAAGTAGAAATTTTATTACTTATGCCAGTAAAGTTAGCAAATATATGGAATTTTTATTTTTTACCAAAGAATGTTTTTGGGAAAAGCTTGTGAAAAAATAATTACCATAAAAAATTCTTATCTTTAATTTCAGTGCCGAAATATACTTACTAACGACCTCTCCGTATAGATAGACCAAGAAGTGCATAGCATGTCGGTGGACTTAAGNCGTGCCGAAATATACTTACTAACGACCTCTCCGTATAGATAGACCAAGAAGTGCATAGCATGTCGGTGGACTTAAGTATTTATTTATGGAGCGAATTAAAAGTACGGCGCGATAATTGAGACTCCAAGTACTTTGGTTTTAAATTTTCTGCTTCGTAAGTGACAAGAGCCGGCGAATTTTCTCTGTCTGGTGTCTCTCCGCCCTCCCGATAACTTTCGTGATGTATTCGAAAACTCAAAGACTGTAACAAGCAATAAAAGTCGTCGACTGGGGAGAATATGTTCGGCACTTTATTTTTACTGGGGTTCTCGGAGAAGTCGAGGATTCTCCCGCCTGCTTTGCCACAAAAGTTAGGGCGCTTAGCAGCCGCAGCAAGAAATTTCCGTCGCGTATCAGGCACAAAAAACGTGGAAGAATTTGAACGGAATAATGCTTCTGTGTGATATACATAAAAGTCGCTGCCTGTATCCGGAATCCAGAGAGCTTTGAAGAGATGCGGGTGCTCCAATTACATGATTCCATTTCCCGACAAGTTTGCTCATCTGCTCTGTTCGTCTCCTTCTTCGCCTCCCCCCTTAATTATTACTACCCGAAGGATTCCTCGGTATCCTGTTACCGTTTCTCTGCTGCGAGTGCCCTCCCCACCCCCTCACCCACTGTTAAAAGAGTCGGTGCGTGTTCGCCGAGTTTCCAGGCTGTTTAAAAATTTAATACCGATTTACCTGCCTCGGCCTTTGATAATTTAAGCAGGTTCGTGTATTTCCAGACTTTTAAATGGTGCAGGCGAAATGATCATGGCAGGGCTGTAAACTGGGCCATCTTTCTAGACGAACACAAACTGCTGAATTTAACATAACTGGAATTTAATCCCAACTTACATGCCACTTCCGTTTTTTTTTNCTAGACGAACACAAACTGCTGAATTTAACATAACTGGAATTTAATCCCAACTTACATGCCACTTCCGTTTTTTTTTTATTCGTTGGCTCGTATTTCGCAGGTAATGTAAATTCTTCGGCAGTTGTACAATAATTTTTTTATGGCGCAGCATTTATTTTGACATGTGCACTCTTGTGTCGTGAATAAATACTTGAAACTTGATTGGTTTGACTGAGCTTGGCATTCAGCCTTCCTATTGGTTGATTGTGACACGTGAAACTTCTTTTCTGCCAAGAGACGCTCTTGGGCCTCTTCTGCGTCTTACGCTGCCTCTCGATGGTCGTGGTCGCCATTGTCAAATATAAGTCGGAAGTAAGTTGTCCGGCACTCTTTNAGTCTTACGCTGCCTCTCGATGGTCGTGGTCGCCATTGTCAAATATAAGTCGGAAGTAAGTTGTCCGGCACTCTTTGTTGTGTATCTTGGGCGAGGTCGTAACATGTGAGGCTGCTTCTCGCATGACGAGGAGACTGAGCCCTTGATGATTCACAACTCACTATAATAATCATATCCCTTCGTCTGTATCCTCTGGGCAGTGTAACTCCCATACAGTAAACGTTTTTTGTACATTCCACAAACAAATTATGTGGAAACTAGTTGTCAACATTTTTCTTGTAACATTGCAAGTGAAATAAAGCATCTTTACAACACATGGTTTTATGATATCAACAAAATTATGTATCTCCACGTTAAGGATAAACTAAGTCTACAGTACTTGCTTGTTGAAATTCAACATTACTTTAACACATACCACAGTACGCTGTAAAAATATTTAGTACTTTTACAAAAAAAATCCTTGGAAACCAATTGCCAAGGAAATCCTTTGTATAACTACAAATAGTTTTCTTGCAAAATCTGCAAAACATGTATTTGTAATATTACAAGTGATAGTCTTGTATTACAACTTGCATTGTTGAGAAGTAGAAATAAATTTATTATTTCGTTCCTCTATCTCTTCTTCTTCTTCTTGTAGAAAACATGTGTTGAATTAATAACAGAGAATATGGAAAAAATTATTGCAAAATATAATTCACGAATAAAAAAAAGTAACACCTTGGCAGTACGGAAACTAGAACCCACTCACTCCCCATGCGTTATTATCTCACACCCTTAACCACAAAACCAAACTGACTTAACGAGTTTTTCGATAATTTTTTTAATTAAATTTAACATGAATACTTACAAGATATTAGTGAAATTATTCGTTTAAGAATATTGAACGTATTTATTTCATTTTAAGAGTTCTGTGAAGATATAAAACATTAACAGTTAATGAGTAACGGCGTCACGTGTTTTTAAAATTGTAGTTTTATTATGATTATTGAGTTGTTTTAAACGTTTTACGTTATTTAAACTTGCAATACATATTGTCATTCTGCACGCAACTACACTTTACATCACCCCTAGTTTTTGCACAAACAGCTATATACGGCTTTACGTTGTTGGGTGTCCGCCATTTTCCTTGAGCTCGTGGATACGGGTCAGTGTAGTACAAANAGCTATATACGGCTTTACGTTGTTGGGTGTCCGCCATTTTCCTTGAGCTCGTGGATACGGGTCAGTGTAGTACAAATATTTATTGAGGTCTATCACAAACTCGGCTCTTTTCGTTTTACAAACAAGTAATTTTACAAGATAAATTTTTTGTACTGTTACAAAAATTTTTAAAATTACAAAAAGAAATACAAAAAATACAAATTTACTGTAATTTACTTGTAGTTTTACAAAAATTACCTAAGGAACTAGGTTTTAAAGAATTGTTTGTAAACCAATCTACATTTTTTTTTTCTCAATATTTTTTCACTTTTGCAGTTTTTCTGAGCGGAAATACTGATTAAGTCGGTCTGTATATATTGACTATTTACGTTTTCCTGCTGTAAAAACCAAATACTCAACTGCTTATGTTTCATTACAACAGTCAACGAAACACACACATACTTCAAAATTATCACCATGTTGGTCAATATCGCACAGTAATATTTTTTGTAGAAGTTTATGATTTATTTTATTTATTAATTTTTTTAAAGAAAAAGAAGAGATATACGCTACAAGAAAATTAATATTTTTTGTGGGTGAGAAATTTATCAGCTGTGTTATCTTTTGATGTTAACTTACTAGCAANAGCTATATACGGCTTTACGTTGTTGGGTGTCCGCCATTTTCCTTGAGCTCGTGGATACGGGTCAGTGTAGTACAAACATTTATTGAGGTCTATCACAAACTCGGCTCTTTTCGTTTTACAAACAAGTAATTTTACAAGAAAATTTTTTTGTACTGTTACAAAAATTTTTAAAATTACAAAAAGAAATACAAAAAATACAAATTTACTGTAATTTACTTGTAGTTTTACAAAAATTACCTAAGGAACTAGGTTTTAAAGAATTGTTTGTAAACCAATCTACATNACTAGGTTTTAAAGAATTGTTTGTAAACCAATCTACATTTTTTTTTTCTCAATATTTTTTCACTTTTGCAGTTTTTCTGAGCGGAAATACTGATTAAGTCGGTCTGTATATATTGACTATTTACGTTTTCCTGCTGTAAAAACCAAATACTCAACTGCTTATGTTTCATTACAACAGTCAACGAAACACACACATACTTCCAAATTATCACCATGTTGGTCAATATCGCACAGTAATATTTTTTGTGGAAGTTTATGATTTATTTTATTTATTTATTTTTTTAAAGAAAAAGAAGAGATATACGTTACAAGAAAATTAATATTTTTTGTGGGTGAGAAATTTATCAGCTGTGTTATCTTTTGATGTTAACTTACTAGCAANTTACAAGAAAATTAATATTTTTTGTGGGTGAGAAATTTATCAGCTGTGTTATCTTTTGATGTTAACTTACTAGCAAGGAGCTATAACATGGGAGAGAAAGTAAAGAGAAGCATGGGGCAGAATTGCAGTGACAGTTTCCTGATCTCAAGTGGTCTAAACGTGAGGTTGTTCTTTCAGATATATGCCGCCTGTTTTTTCTTCCAAAATTCCAATTTTTTTTTTCCACAAAAAGAAATAAAAGCTTGTTCAAAAAAATGTACAAATGCCTAAGTTTTAATTACTTTATTGTGCTATACGCCTTGCTCGCCAACAAGCCCTGAGTACAAACCAACACCCCTACCGGGACAGGAGCTGGACATTCTACATGAGCTGAGAATCCGACTTAGCCGCTGGGTGAGATTGAGACAGCATAGCTGTGTCATGGTTAACATGGCGCTTTTCAAAGCCCAGCTTGGTTTGTTCCTTTCTATTCTGTATTTTTCTTCCACGCATTAAACTTAATATTGCCATAGATATATTTGTTGATTAGTAACCATGTCTTGATCACACGACACTGAGATTGTTACAAGCGCACATTAATATTAATCAATATAACATGTATGAAAAAAGTATTTCATGTATAGTAGCATAAAGGTTACACTTTTAGTAAAAAAATTTACGCATAGAATAGGGGTGTAAATGGAGCAGCGACGGAAAGCAACGGCGGAGGAAACAGCAACGTCCGCCACGTTTCCAACATGCGCAAATTGGGAGTGGCCCCGCTAGGAATTGAGTGCGGTTCGCCGTGCTGCGAGGAGAGTGGTCTGACCACTACACCTTCACGACCCCCGTTCTGTATAGATAAGCGCAGCGTCTGCATTCCTACCTACGTGCGTGGGGTACTTACTCCCTCTACCGTTACTGCTGGTTTTCCGCAATAACTTAAGCACATNGCATTCCTACCTACGTGCGTGGGGTACTTACTCCCTCTACCGTTACTGCTGGTTTTCCGCAATAACTTAAGCACATACGCATGTATATTCAGTATGAACAAAAACATTTAGAAGTAGTATAAACATAGTCGTACAGGGACAGCTAATATACATGACAACGTGTCTTTTTTTTTTTGTGCCCTGCAAGTGTTTATTGCCCGTTCGTACTGGATTTCCTTCTTCCTGCCGTGCGAACTGAATTGCAGTCTTTTTGAAATACAAGTTTTTAAAACAAACTATTTCACATGTGCACAATCTGTTAGCACACTAAAAGAAATAACACATCAGACTAGGGTGGAATATAATTTTTAACAGATCACTCATATTGCAAACACCATTTTAGAGCTCTTCAACATGACCATAAACGAAATTTTCAGATTTTTATAGCTTGAAATATTGTGGGTGATTCCTAAGAAAGTAGTAAAGGGCCCTGGATTGGACTTTGCTACAGACTTTCCGCCAGTATAATGGTAGGGTCACCGCTTGAAGTCTCATAGTCTATTCGCGGTTCTTCACACTTTTTGAATTAAACCTTTGAAAATAACCCNGCATTCCTACCTACGTGCGTGGGGTACTTACTCCCTCTACCGTTACTGCTGGTTTTCCGCAATAACTTAAGCACATGCGCATGTATATTCAGTATGAACAAAATCATTTAGAAGTAGTATAAACATAGTCGTACAGGGACAGCTAATATACATGACAACGTGTCTTTTTTTTTTGTGCCCTGCAAGTGTTTATTGCCCGTTCGTACTGGATTTCCTTCTTCCTGCCGTGCGAACTGAATTGCAGTCTTTTTGAAATACAAGTTTTTGAAACAAACTATTTCACATGTGCACAATCTGTTAGCACACTAAAAGAAATAACACATCAGACTAGGGTGGAATATCATTTTCAACAGATCACTCATATTGCAAACACCATTTTGGAGCTCTTCAACATGACCATAAACGAAATTTTCAGATTTTTATAGCTTGAAATATTGTGGGTGATTCCTAAGAAAGTAGTAAAGGGCCCTGGATTGGACTTTGCTACAGACTTTCCGCCAGTATAATGGCAGGGTCACCGCTTGAAGTCTCATAGTCTATTCGCGGTTCTTCACACTTTTTGAATTAAACCTTTGAAAATAACCCNTAGGGTCACCGCTTGAAGTCTCATAGTCTATTCGCGGTTCTTCACACTTTTTGAATTAAACCTTTGAAAATAACCCCATGTATGACGTGTTTAGTTATTTCATAAATATGCCATGTATCACAAGCGTTGTATACTTCTGTTAACATGAAAGTATCTTATTTTTGGTAAATCGAAATTTTACTTATATTTTATTTATAAATTATAATATTTAATTTGTAATAAATATGAATAAAAACAATGAGAAAACATTTGTGTTGGTAGCGCTTAGTAAGAAATAGTTCTCATGCAAAATATTATTACAACAGGTGCGCACGAATTCGGTGCATTGTCCTCTGGTGTAATTTTTGAGACTTATTTAAGCTTAGTTTGCACGAGGTGGAGGAATATCCGGGTAGTATAACTTTAGCAGGGCTTCAGAAAAGTGTGAAGTAATCGAGAATGACGAGAACACTGCACGCCAGTTCAGAGCCTTGCGCGTAGCAGCAATGGCGCACTTGATGCGAGTGGTAGTTTCGCCTTTGTCTCTCCCACGCTTCTCGGTCTCAAACTTAGAAAATATCACCAGGTAGACAGGCCCCATAAGGAGAATCCCTAATAAACAATGTTAAACGCGTCAAGGTCATATCCGTCTATAAGGAAGCTTCACGATTGCAATGGAAATTATCATAAACAAGCTTCGCTTGCATTCTGTATCCTCAAAATTTTAAGTTTTGACTATAGTGTTTCAATACAGCAATCTATTCAGAAAACATACTGCATTGTCGACATAGTTTAAAACACTGTTTTGCACAAGGAATACACATCGTAAACAGAGGGCTAATTACGGCGATTTTACTGACTTTGTGACACTTTCCAACTACCAAATTTATGAATGGGAAACAAAATGTAGACTTTCATTTCTGTCGTGAAAAACTACTTACATTAAAATAGTCCACGGTTTTTTTAAAATTAGAATATATACACAACCGCTTACGGTGAGAACCATATGATAATTAGGAAAACGCCCTAAGCTTTGAAATCTAGATAAAGAATTATTGAATTAAACATTTATATGGTGGGTATTAATTGCATCACGAAGTGTACGACGTAGGGGTAGGGAATTCCGATGAAGAGCCGAGAGAAGGCAACAAGTCTGTGGTTTTGCACACGCACGCTTGTACGCGCCGACTCGCAAGCACGCGCACGCACCCAGCCAGCACTCCGCGAGCTGTCGCCGCAAGGGACCGGAATACTAGAGTCACCGCTTTGCAAAGTAGGGGATTACGCGCGTCGCCGCTCTCTGCCAGCAGACACACTCACACAAGCCAAGCCGGGGCGAGATTACACGTACGCGTCTTGGCACTCGCAGCTTCCGAGCCAGACCGCCCCTGCTGGACCGCCAGCCACTGCCGTCGCGGCGTCCCGACTTAATTAACGCAGGCAAGACGGCTGGCGGTAAATCACGGGACCCTCCTATCGGCTAATTCCTCCCCGGGAGTCGTTAGCATAAACTGGAAAGTAATAACTTTCTTATCGCGGCGCGGCCAGAGGGCAGACCATCTTCGGGCCTTCACGAGGAGGGGGGGCTTTCCTGCCGCTTTTCGCGACAACACGACTGGCTAGTATTTATTTCTGAAAAACAATTGGTCCTTAACTTAAATAGGGTGCGCCGGCAAGGAACACAAAAGTCCCACCCTGACTATAGACCTTGTGCAGGACGGGTTATTGTAGTCCAGGGGCGTAACCCGCGGAGGTGGGTTGGGACTTGTAACACACCTCCTTTTACCCCTAAGGTTGTCAACAACCAGTACTAAAATTATAATTAAGCCTTTAATTGTGATAATAATATATTATTGCTGTTAACTATAATGCATTTTATTATATTGTGAAGTAATTTTTATCATAGTATTTATCGTAGTTAAGACGTATTTATTCACTTCAGTCAATGCAAACACCCCCTTCCCATGATACATTTCCGGCTACTCCACTTCTGGGGTTACAAAACGGGCATCTTTCGTGAGTAAGGTGGACAACCGTCTACATCCTGACTTGTAGCAGACTTTCGTTGTGTTGTTGGGCGCCGAGTATAGTGCATTCACGGTTACTTCCAACTTCTCTGAAGCCCTGCCGAAGTTCTATTTCCAGGCTATTCCTCCGCCTCGTGCAAACAAAGCTTAACTGAATCTAAAAAAAAATTACGTTAAAGGCACAACGCACAGCATTCGTGCGCACTCGGTGTAATAATAGTTTGCATAAGAACTATTTCTTATTATAAATTCCTCTTCACGGTGAAATGAGCATTTTTGAAAGCCCTGCTTAAGATATACTTGTATGTTGTAGGCACATTGTGTATTCTTCAACCATACGTAAAGTTAGCATTCGCAAGTGCCTAATAACTTTATTCATACGTCGGTAAAATAAGACTGTATAATTATTAGAAAAGTAAATATTTTACAAATTTGCTCATTTTTTAAATTATATATCCATTAAAAACAGAAATAAAAATAAATCATTTTAGTGTTCACAAATGTTTAACGCCTTCTAATTCAGCGTTTAGACATGAAACTACGTTCATTCCGTCGTTACCAACTTGATTGGTCGCATACCAGTCAGTGTGCCTGTTAAAATACACCAGGTAAGAACAGTGACATTTTTCAAATGTTAATTTAAAAAGGGCTTAATCAACCATGAACAGCTTATAGCATGCAAGAACTTGTACATTACACTATAAATGTGAATCAGTAAGAATTTCACTGTTTCAATCAGTTAACAGTATTTGACTGATTCGACAGTCACTCCAAAGAATTTAACTTATGAATCAGTGAAAAAATACCAGTTTTCCTTCACTTATTGATTCAGTGACATTTTCTACTGCTCCATCAGTCATTGTTTTCAATGTTTTTAAGCGATTTGTTTTTTTGACTGATGGATGAGTTAAACAGCGTGTAAAAATTGCTGTCAAACAACGTGTAAAAATTGCCGTTAAACAACGTGTATCAGGTGAAATAACAACCCATAAACTAATAAAACCAATACAAAATACTTTCTTAAGTGCGTTTCGTATTTCAAAACACCATTTTATGAGGTAACATGAACATTCCGTCTTTCATTCCGTTTTTACGTATTTCATTTCGTTGATGTCGTGTAGTCATCACAGCGCTCTGTTTGAAGGTTTAAACTGCATATAATGTGGCGAAGAGAGTGCACTCATATGTACTATTCGTTTTAACAATCCCAACGGTACCAATCAAACCAAAACCGAAAAGTAAGGGCATACAATTTAAAACTATACGCATTCTATGAGGAAATATAAGGCATATATTTTCCTCGTTCTTATCAACTTGACTTGGTAGCTCAGATGGTAAGGTAACGGGCTTAAAAGTAAATTGGAATGGGTGTGCGAGTTAAATCTCGGCCACTTGCGGAAACATTTTTACTTTTTTTAAATTGCGCAATATAAATAGTAAACTATCGTAAATATCTTTACTTCTCGTAATTATTTGGCTAAATTCATAAAAACAATATTTAATTCGCTGCTGCAGTTGACCCGTCACTTATTAAATCAGCGAAATTGTTTAACGTCACTAATTCAATCAGTGAAATCTTGTCACTGAAACAATCATTGGTTTTCCACTGATTCTAAGTGGAGCTATTTTCACGGATTGGAGTAGTTGAATTTCATTGCGAATCAGTGGTTTTTCACTGGTTCGAATTTAGAGTGTAGTTAGTGTGATATAGGAGCGACTCTATTTTTCATCATATTTATTGAACTAGTCCACAGTAAACAAGAAGTGAAGTAATGTTATGTACATAAAAGTAAATTTTGTACTTTTGTTTGGTTTTATATTTATATAAATTTCGGAATACGTTTAGCAATTTCCACCATTTGGAATGTCAATGCATGTATGTGTAATAACATACACGCGCACGCAGAGCTCCTAGCACAATTGCTAGTATGCAAGTTAGTGTTCACTTTCTTGTATACATTTTATGTTCACTTTCGCGTTTAAGCAGTGTGTCCATGTGTAGGCCTGCTAGGCTGTAGCCTTAGTTGTCACGTGACGAGGGGCAGGAACCCGTGATGTTTCGAGCCAGACCTCCGGCATGAAGACTTACATTTCAGCATCGTATTGATAACCAAATTATGCCAAACTGATTGTAATTAGGAGTTTGTCACTTTTAGTCATTTTCGGACAAAATCGTGCAACATAGAAACCGAGCATGGCAAGAAGATGGGCAGTGTTTGGTCGCAGAATGACAATTGTGCCGGGAAAAAGGATGTCTTAACAACTGGCTGTATTTTTGATGCAGGACTTAACATAGTTGAAATTCGCATTGTTGGGCAGTTAGAAACCCGTATGTAATTATCGCAGGTATATTTTGAAACGCTGCACTGATTATGTTTCAGTGGCCTCCAGTTTTCAGGATAGCCGTAAAAAAATCTTTCAAATAATGGTTCTGCTGGTGATGAAATGCGTTCCAAATTAGTACGTGTTCGTCTTGGCGTCCGTCTGCCTATAGGCCAGAAGCAGACGAGTGCATCTGCAGAGCTCGTCATTAAGGACCACGCAATCGAAGTATTTAAGTAAAGAACGTAAGACAGAAAAGAAACTCTTAAGTGATGTTAGCGGAGAGTTGGGAGCTTAGTTTTGATAACTAAATTGTTTAGTTGTAAAATTTGCCTTTAACACGCCCGCTGTGTTTTTAAATTAGAAAAGGAATTACATTTCAAATCGTCTGCGTTAGGAAGTATTATGTAACGTGATGCTGTGTATATGCTGTGTGATGCGCCATCGAGTCGCTGAGGATCAGGTATTTGCCGTCGCTGATAAAGAGTTCGGTAACGAATTGCCGCCATTTGTCAGGCGTGACATGCACCGATAATACCGCCGAGCAATATTCCGGCCAGCAAGTACACGCGGAAGGGCACTTGTGTAGTGCACGATACGTAAGCTGTTGGTTGCCGGAGGTTAATTAGTGACGTCCGCAGGTATATTACAGCAGGAACCTCAGATAACAAGTTTTTGCACCTGCGAAATTTAATAGCTGTCGTCACTAAGGATTTTCGCGACATTGGTAATTAATTTCCGAAAAATAGTACGTGTGCTTTCGTAACTTTTTTTTACGTGTTGTAGCTATTTAAACACGAATCGTATAGATTTTAAATTACATAAATATTTGATTCTATCAAAATCAGGATATTTTGAGATATAAAAATTAGAACAGACATTTTGTAATATGAGAGTATTGTAACGAAATTTGAGTAGACAAAGACAGCTGCTATAAACACAAAATCAGAATGTTTACACTAGTTGTGTTGCATGTGCTTTTATTAAATGTTTCGCAAAATATTTCAAACTAACTCTGTGGATATGTTTCACAAAAACTTAATTGATGAAACATTCGCACTGAAGTATGTATTGTTACATGGGACGCATGAGTGGCGCATCCGAGTTCGTGAGGGATGGAGGCCTTAATAAAAATAAAATAACTAAATTCAATAATTATATTTATTCTCAATGCTACAAACATTCAAACATCTCTTATTTACCAGTCTGAGCGTCCTTTTAACTCTTATTGTTCTTAATGATAGCAATATTTAATTACTATCTTAATTTAAATTAAAGTCTTTACCACAGTCTTTACTCTTGCTAATGTCCCTTGAACTGCTCCAATTATTTCCAAACGTTTCGTTAAACTGTCTAGTTCCATCGTCCCGAATGTCTTTTCACTCACGCATCCAGTCCACAGTCCCGCAGATCAGTCCCACTCTTCACTGCANTCCATCGTCCCGAATGTCTTTTCACTCACGCATCCAGTCCACAGTCCCGCAGATCAGTCCCACTCTTCACTGCACATCAGCTCGCCGACGAACTCTCGCAGATAGCTGCTGTCGTCCCTCGCCACTCCGCAATCGCCCAACTGTCGCTTATGGTCGCACGAAACGCCAAACTCTTATTTATACTTGAGGTAGGTGCCGTCTAGGACTTCCTCGGCAATCCAAGGTGTTCTGGGAAAAGTAATTGTGATGACGACATTCCTGCGTCATAAATTGAGAAATATGAGCNCTGTCGTCCCTCGCCACTCCGCAATCGCCCAACTGTCGCTTATGGTCGCACGAAACGCCAAACTCTTATTTATACTTGAGGTAGGTGCCGTCTAGGACTTCCTCGGCAATCCAAGGTGTTCTGGGAAAAGTAATTGTGATGACGACATTCCTGCGTCATAAATTGAGAAATATGAGCTTCTCAGGGTCAGCGAGACGGGAGCTGCGATACGTTTATTG
This sequence comes from Clitarchus hookeri, assembly GCA_002778355.1. Lineage (NCBI taxonomy): Eukaryota > Metazoa > Arthropoda > Insecta > Phasmatodea > Phasmatidae > Clitarchus > Clitarchus hookeri. Next base: position 1,064,226 of record NQII01000119.1, on the reverse strand, counting down.
GCGTATACGGCGGCGTCCTTTATGATAAGCCGCTTCGTTTCTATAACAGATACGTGGCCACCGGCCTATCGCTTTCCTGTTCATTCAAAACAATCTTTTTGACTTGCAGCCACCGCTATCATATTCCTGCTATCCTTCACTTCCGCTCGCTCGCGCTGGATGCGAAGCAGCGAATGCGTGATAGTATGTAATGAGAGCAGCAAACTCCTGAGCCTGTGAGAAAAAAAAATTATGTTGCCACATGTATTTTTTCTTTACATTGTTGTTGTTGTTAATATTTTTCGTCATTTAAGTGGCTATCTGTAAAAAAATGTGGCACTCCAGTACCATTCGGATGCGTATGTGTGAAGACGAAAAGAAACNATTTAAGTGGCTATCTGTAAAAAAATGTGGCACTCCAGTACCATTCGGATGCGTATGTGTGAAGACGAAAAGAAACCCGAGAGCATTTAGTATGGAATATTTTGTGTGGGGTTTGTTTTTTAATGTATTCGAGCTTTACAACCCGTTCGATGCAGACAACATTTCAGGGAAAATAATCACCAACAGAAGATTTGACGTAACACTGGAAAATCAAGTGGGAATAGCCACGTAACTCAAGCTTGATCGACGATTTCTGTGAATTTGTTATGCAATATACTATAGTGTTGGTGTGATCACATCATTGCTAATTGTATTCGGAATTTTCGAGAATGAATTATAGTCGTGTCTCGGTGTCGTAAACAGTGACTAAAGTAGGAAACCCACTGTGATATTGACCATAATCAGCGAAATAATGTACCTACAGTGGATTTACAGCCGGTATAGTTGTATTGCCACAACACGGCCAGCGTGTTCCATTACGACAATGGAGCAAGTAGATACTGCAGAGCTGCGGTACAGAGTATTTAAGAATACAGAGGTGAAACAGCACCTTATTCCGCGATCCCCAGCAAAATGGCGCCACTGGCCAGCAACGTGTTGCAGCGCCGTTAGCCAGTCAACGCCTGGTAGCTTACTCACCAGACGGCAGCCCAGCCAGCAACGTGTTGCAGCGCCGTTAGCCAGTCAACGCCTGGTAGCTTACTCACCAGACGGCAGCCCAGCCAGCAACGTGTTGCAGCGCCGTTAGCCAGTCAACGCCTGGTAGCTTACTCACCAGACGGCAGCCCAGCCAGCAACGTGTTGCAGCGCCGTTAGCCAGTCAACGCCTGGTAGCTTACTCACCAGACGGCAGCCCAGCCATTCGCAGCATGTAATATAGTCTATTCACACTTCTTGAATCAAACCTTTGTAAAATCACCCCATCCATGACGTGTTCAATTGCTTCCTAAATATGTCACCCGTCACAAGCTTTTATACTTTGTTAAAATAAATGTATATATTTTTTGGTTAAATTTAGCTATTACTTTTATTTATTTACAAAATATATCCAATTTATAATTAATATGAATAAAATTGGGATAAATGGGTGTGTTGGTAATGCCTAGTAAGAAATAGTTGTAATACAAAATATTATCTAGGCATAGTTAAACTATGTTTGCATGAGGCGGAGGAATATCCTGGAAGCAGAACTTGAGTAGGGCTTCATAAAAGTAGGGAGTAATCGTGAATGGACTATACCTGCTCTGTGGCTGTGGGGAAGGCTACGTCAGTAGTTGGTGACCCGGGCGCGGGGGTGAGGACGTGACTCGGTGTCACGTAGTCGAAGCCCGCCAGTACAACGTGTCATGGCGGGATGGCGCGCAGACTCAGCAGGCGCGGCTGTGACAGGATAGCAGGCACGGCGGAGGACCCCCTCCCCCTTTTCCTGATACCCGTGCCAAATATGTAGGTGTGATCGATAGGCCCGTCCCCAGGGCCTTGTCCCTTCTCCGAGCCCTTTCCACTCTCGCTAAATCTGATTCCCTGCCACTTTGCCGCCCCGCTCGCCGCCCGACGGGTAAAACACCTTTCCGGGAAGAAACTTGTCGGACAACGGAGAAAGCTCGGCCTCACCTCCGGAATATGTTAGGTTGTTTAAAGTCGCGAGGTTACAGGCGACGGCAGCGGTGTATAGGCTATTCACGGTAAAGTGAGCACTTTTGAAATCCCTTTCATTTGGAATAATAGGCAATAAATATATTTTATTTTAGCCTTAGGCGTTAACTTCCGAATGCTGTGGAATATACGCACTGCATTTATTACTTACATGGCAATATTTTTTTTAAAAAGGCGGTTAAAGGATAAAAAAAGGCTGAAATGGAAAAGTAACTAGGGCTTACCGTGAACAGCCTATACACAGAAGTGAAATGACGTGATCGTTCCTTTGAAGTAGACATACTCATTCGCAGATTGGCTACTCGAGGCTCTGATACCGGCTTTGTGTGTCTGATTTGCTATACTCCATTCACGGTTACTTCCAACTTTTCTGAAGCCCTGCTTACGTTCTACTTTCGGGGTATCCCTCCGCCTCGTGCAAACAAAGCTTAACAAAGTTTAGAAAATTACACCAGACGGACAACGCACCGCATTCGTGCACATACAGTTTAATAATATTTTGCGTGAGAAGTATTTCTTACTAGACATCTCTTTGTTTTTAATTCACATTAGTTAGACATGAAATGTTATAATTGATACTTAGAAAATAAGAACATGTTTGATTTAACCAGAAATAAAGTACTAATATGTTGACACAAGTATATAACGCATGTGATACATGGCATATTTANATGTTTGATTTAACCAGAAATAAAGTACTAATATGTTGACACAAGTATATAACGCATGTGATACATGGCATATTTAGGAAACAACAAAACATATCTTACATAAGGGGATTTTTCAAAGGTTTGATTAAAAAAATATGAAGAAAACATGATATGAAAGATTCCTTATCGAATGATATTAACGTGACCATTTTTTTCTCAAAACGGGACACTAGTCAGTTTTCATTTGTGAGTAGGTAGATTGAAAAAAAAACNGTGACCATTTTTTTCTCAAAACGGGACACTAGTCAGTTTTCATTTGTGAGTAGGTAGATTGAAAAAAAAACACATGTTAATAGGATTAATGCGTATATTAGTTATGTATTTATTAAATATTTTTCAGAAGAACACATTTGCTTTCATATATTAGGCGATGATTTTAAGAAGGAGTAAAATTCCTGGCAGGTTTTTTTAATATTCACCTTTGTGATCAACATCGCTTTAAGTACTGAAACTTGCAGGTGGGTCTTTTCAGCGGTTCACAACTTGTTCATGAGCGAGAACACACGTTCTACTGGTGCATTTGTACCGGGCAGACAAAGGATATATTCAACAGCTATACGAATGTACGTATGATAGAGATTATTGTTGGCGAAGTGTTTAAATAACTCTACCCAACGTTTTTCTGTTGAAACATTCAACGTATTCCATTCTGACAATTTTTGCGGCGTAATATATTTTGAAATAAGTGAATATTCATTTATTATTTCTGTGTCTTTGTTATAGTCAATAAGATTATTTTCAATTAGTACATCCATTACTTTTTGCACTTCTTCCCATGCTGATATTTTTGCCAGATTTTCCCAATGAAATATTTCTAATTCTTTACTGAACAAAGTCCAATTGTTCTAAATAATCTTTGCTCGTCTTATAAAAATCTGCAGCCGCAGTTTTTATATTTTCTTCTTGGATNAGTCCAATTGTTCTAAATAATCTTTGCTCGTCTTATAAAAATCTGCAGCCGCAGTTTTTATATTTTCTTCTTGGATGTCAGTGCAACCGCTTTCTTATAATTTATTTATTAAATTACAGAATGAGAATGGAAAAAACTTAGTATTTTGTTTAAAAGCCAAATTTTCTTATAATTACTTCATTTCTTTTGTGGCTTCAATGGCCGAAGTNAAAACTTAGTATTTTGTTTAAAAGCCAAATTTTCTTATAATTACTTCATTTCTTTTGTGGCTTCAATGGCCGAAGTATTTTGACCCTCAATTTTCAATATAGCTTGGTGAAATATTGCCGACTGTGAATGTATAAAGTAAAGCCACAATTCTGAGCTGTTGTTTTAGAAGAAGCTTTTTAGTATGGTGGTACATTTGTCGATACTTAAAAAATAGTTCTTTAACGGTTGGTACATTTTTAATACTCTTTCAATTGCAGGCATGCCACCTTATTTTACTGTATCCTAGCAATTTTTGATATTCGGTGTTGACTTCAGCACAAAAATCTTTGAGAGTTTCCACGCGGACCGTGTAAATATAGAAAAATNTTTTTGATATTCGGTGTTGACTTCAGCACAAAAATCTTTGAGAGTTTCCACGCGGACCGTGTAAATATAGAAAAATGAGTATATTTTTACTATAACACATTCAAAGTAGACAATCAGCGGCCGATTTAACGGCGTTGTGAATAACATCAGCTCCGCAGCCGATGCCTATTCATTTTCTTCCGAGATATGTATTTAATTTTGCATACACATTATTGACTCCTCGCCTATTTGAACCGCCGAAATTTCAGTTCGTATTGTCTCAACAAAATGCAACAATCTTCGTAGACAAATTGTTTTCTGTTAATACTTTCTTCAAATAATCTACAATGATGTCAGGCGTTTCTCCTGGGTGCTCTTGAAATTCTAAAATGTTTACTTGAAGGCCTTCGTACGGAGAAAAAAAGCGTACCAGGGCAGGAAATATTTTCTGAGCTCCGTGGTTTGAAGCACCCGTTAAAATTGTAAGACAATTGGTGTCACTTAGCTGGTATTTCAGTTCATCGTTTACAATAACAGCTTCTGTTTTCGTTCTCGCACAAGTGAATTTCGGCTCATATGTGGATTAATTTAGAAGCACAATCATTTGAGCGAAACCTGTGGTTCTCTTGGACTGTGTGATAGGCCCAAACACCTTCCGCGGCAGCGACTTCCAGATCCTTAGAAGTTTGAGAATCAGTATTCTTGACAAAATTGAGCATTGAAGAACTCGATGCGGTGCAAGATCGGCTCTTTAAATGTTGCCCAATGTCACTGAGACCTCCATGTGCCAAACTAAATTCAGTACGGCATTTTTCACATCTGACGTCCGAGAGAGACTGAGTGTCTTTTTTATTTTTTTTATTTACGGATATTTTGTTTGTAAGTTAACATTAAACGTGCATTTGCGTTTAGGCATCACGATTCACAAAAACAAGTTCAGAAAATCGAGCTCGTATGTAGGTATAAGTACACAGACTCATGCACTTACGCTGGAGAACAATCTACCAATAATGCGTGTGTCAGAGAGTCGCTCTTGCGGAGAAGGGGGGAGGGAACCACACCGCCCGCCCGCGCGTCGCGGAAAAATAAGAGCGAGAAGTCATTTGACAACCGCGGATAAAGCAGAATTCGGACGTCTCCATTCGTATGGTAAATTTACAATTTTTGAAATGATTTATATGATTAGTAAATCAATATTTTTGTTAGCTTGATAAAAACGGGACATTTAGGTGTCCCGAAGCTTTCATCGGGGACAACGGGACAGAGTGCTGAAAAATGGGACTGTCCCGTTCAAAACGGGACGTATGGTCACGTTATGTATACCGGCTGGCAAGTGGCTAGCAGGCGCTGGTTGGCGAACAGTTGCTGGCCAGTAATGCCAATTTTGCTGGCGTGTTTGTGGCTGTGGCACATTCCAAAATCATAAATTCTGATACATGCCGCAATTTGTTCTCGAACCATCACGTTTCGGAACGTGTTCGAACACGCTTGGCGTACGCGACTTGCAGTCGGCAGTCTCGAGCAACTGTCAAGCAGCTGACTTTTTTTCCACGTCTTCCAGACCAGACGCATAACAGTGCTGGTACTTCAACCCTGCCTTCTCAGTTGCTCAACTGTTCGATCTAATCTCTGATCAAGGCCCTTTCACGCGATGAAACATTTCTTCTAATTGCCTTCAATGTATATTGAATTCAATTCGTTGAATATTTTTTAAGACGTCATAAGAACGTCATAATCACGGCCATTTTTCCTTTCTTGAATGTCTCGTTTTTCTCCAAGATTTTCGTTTTGAACATGTTCGATATTTTCTTGAATGCAAAATTTAAATCGTCCAGCACAGCTTTTCTGACAATATTAATGTGAGTAATTACATAATAATAGAGCTGTGTGCGCACTCTAAATTTGTTACAAAATAAGGAATTTTAAAAAATAAAATTTACAATTATATTTAAAAAATTGGTTGTGGTTTAACCAATTATTTTCGTGTTGTGCGTGAGTCGCAGATACTTCTAAAAATATACTTTTAATGTTTATTTGACTAGTTCCATTAAAAAGTTTGTGATAAACTTTCATGTGCGGACTTGAAAGCTTGTTGAATGCAATTCATTTAAAAGCATATGAAGGGATATTTTTTAAGTTCAATAAATATTTGATCGTGTGAAACGGCCTTTAGCCTCACTGCGCCAGAAGAATACGTACAAATTGGAGTCATCGCCGGTTGGTTTTCGTCGCCACACGAGTTACGTCGCAGCGATCGGAACCGTCAACTGCGAAGAAGACGCGACGTTTGGTAAGTAGAAGTCACACGTTACAAGACACACCGCTGAAACACGACATATTGAAGTGAAAAAAAAAGTCGCGGTCCTTTCACGCATGCCTAAGAACTAGCTCAAATTTAGTTTGTGACAGTCAGAGAAGTTTCGCAACCTGTGTTATTGCATCTTGTTGTATTTGCTAGTTGTGTGGCGGTATTGATGTGATTTTCAGTTTATTCTTATGTCTGTTGGCAAACTTAATGAAACGCGGTAGGTATTGTTTCCGAGTGTTGTGTTATATTTTAAACTCTTCTGTCAGAGCAACATTTCAAAACTGCATTTATTTATTTGAATTCGATTGTAACCATATGTGTATACATTACTATTTGCCAAAATGTTACTGTTTATTATATTACTTAATATATTTGCATGACTGATTACAGAGGGTAAAAGATTAGATCGGTGTTAGTTTTGAAATTTTATTATCCGTTTAAGTTGACGTACTGTACTTCTTTTAAAGTGGGGGTTTTCAGTCCTTAAGTGCTATAAGGAAGACCTGCAAAGATAAAATTAACAGGTACCGGCGAGGTTAAAAATAAATAATTTTAGACACACTAGAAAAAACAGCACTCCATGCACTGTGTAGCAAGACATCTAACACAAATGTTGTACATTGCTATTTAATGTGAATACATATATATGCCAGATTCCCACACTTGCTACATGAACGTACTTAGCGGTAGAAAGCTAGCCATTGAGGTCCAGTATCAATATGTAATATATATACTCATACATTATANCGCGGTCCTTTCACGCATGCCTAAGAACTAGCTCAAATTTAGTTTGTGACAGTCAGAGAAGTTTCGCAACCTGTGTTATTGCATCTTGTTGTATTTGCTAGTTGTGTGGCGGTATTGATGTGATTTTCAGTTTATTCTTATGTCTGTTGGCAAACTTAATGAAACGCGGTAGATATTGTTTCCGAGTGTTGTGTTATATTTTAAACTCTTCTGTCAGAGCAACATTTCAAAACTGCATTTATTTATTTGAATTCGATTGTAACCATATGTGTATACATTACTATTTGCCAAAATGTTACTGTTTATTATATTACTTAATATATTTGCATGACTGATTACAGAGGGTAAAAGATTAGATCGGTGTTAGTTTTGAAATTTTATTATCCGTTTAAGTTGACGTACTGTACTTCTTTTAAAGTGGGGGTTTTCAGTCGTTAAGTGCTATAAGGAAGACCTGCAAAGATAAAATTAACAGGTACCGGCGAGGTTAAAAATAAATAATTTTAGNTCGTTAAGTGCTATAAGGAAGACCTGCAAAGATAAAATTAACAGGTACCGGCGAGGTTAAAAATAAATAATTTTAGGCACACGAGAAAAAACAGCACTCCATGCACTGTATAGTAAGACATCTAACACAAATGTTGTACATTGCTATTTAATGTGAATACATATATATGCCAGATTCCCACACTTGCTCCGTGAACGTACTTAGCGGTAGAAAGCTAGCCATTGAGGTCCAGTATCAATATGTAATATATATACTCATACATTATATACAATGCACAATTGATTAATTCATTTATTAATATGTAGTATATAACAGTCATAAAAGCTGTATAACTTGAAATAGTTATTTGCGCACATTGTTTAAGTATTTGAAATATGTGTATTTAAAAATCCCCATTTTCATCAGTAGTTACTTTAGCTGAGGTTGCTCGGGCGCAGTGCTCGGGCACAGGTGATCTGGTTTCTAATCTCGGCCGGACTTCCACTTTGTTTGTATTAACCGAAACTGTTCAACGTACGTAGAGCCAAACAAATATTTAGTTACACCAACCAAATATCTGTTTGCGGCAACCGCAATTAAGACAACAAAATAATTAGTTTCCAACAACAAAATATTTCACTGTCCCTATACAAACAGTTAATTTGGGCACGCCAAATAAACCTTGTTTTATTCAACAAACCTTTTATCGCAGTGCGCATAATGTGTGTTGTATCCCGTGGCGCCCGCCTCGTGAAGTTTTTTGCTCCCCCTAGTGTGACTGGAGGGAGAAAATGTCACCCTGACACCANAATAATTAGTTTCCAACAACAAAATATTTCACTGTCCCTATACAAACAGTTAATTTGGGCACGCCAAATAAACCTTGTTTTATTCAACAAACCTTTTATCGCAGTGCGCATAATGTGTGTTGTATCCCGTGGCGCCCGCCTCGTGAAGTTTTTTGCTCCCCCTAGTGTGACTGGAGGGAGAAAATGTCACCCTGACACCAACCCCTTCCCCCTTTTATTTCTTTATCCACTTTTCTGTGTGGCGAATAGATGCACGATGCATATAATGGATAAATTATGTTTGTATTAACTAAATTAGACAACATTTTAAGAATAAAAGTATTATAATTTTTACAACCACAACTAAAAGAAAGTATTTTTATAATAGTTGAAACAACGAATGTTAGTGCGGCTATATTTAAGAGTAAATAAAAAGCCTTATCAGTTTTTTGGTATAGTAGCAATCATCACNAACGAATGTTAGTGCGGCTATATTTAAGAGTAAATAAAAAGCCTTATCAGTTTTTTGGTATAGTAGCAATCATCACACATACAAGTTTTAATGACTGGTGTATACATTCACTCACTAAAATCATGTAGGGACCCAATGCACATATAAGTTCACACACGATTACACAGACATGTACATCCATGGTTACGTAATATTTTAAAAGATAAGTAGAATAAGTGCTGTGGCATAAAAGGAGTTAGACGTAAGATTTTATTTACTTGGAGCTATTTTAACTTCTATGTGAGATTAGAAATGAAAACTGCAGATAATAGAACTTCTCATTGTACGAATACATATTTTTTATAAAGGACGAGCCGTATTTGTATCAGTGCCTTCCCCGTGCGCTGAAGCGAACGATTGTGCGAAAGCAGATTAAACNAACGAATGTTAGTGCGGCTATATTTAAGAGTAAATAAAAAGCCTTATCAGTTTTTTGGTATAGTAGCAATCATCACGCATACAAGTTTTAATGACTGGTGTATACATTCACTCACTAAAATCATGTAGGGACCCAATGCACATATAAGTTCACACACGATTACACAGACATGTACATCCATGGTTACGTAATATTTTAAAAGAATAAGGAGAGTAAGTGCTGTCGCATAAAAGGATTTAGACGTAAGATTTTATTTACTTGGAGCTATTTTAACTTCTATGTGAGATTAGAAATGAAAACTGCAGATAATAGAACTTCTCATTGTACGAATACATATTTTTTGTAAAGGACGAGCCGTATTTGTATCAGTGCCTTCCCCGTGCGCTGAAGCGAACGATTGTGCGAAAGCAGATTAAACGTTCCAAGTATCGTAAAATAAACAACTGTCTGAAATTTTTTTTTGCGGCTAACCAGACCGCTTAAAAAAAAAAAAAAGTATAAGCAAAAGCGTAAATATAAACAGTATTTTCTGAACCAAATTTACAACTTCCAGTATTGAAATATTTTATCTAGGAAGCTTTGCCCGGGGATCGATATTGAAAGTAGAAAATGGCTGGGTTACGGTCGTGCCATTAGTTACTCGTAATCGGGGATTCGCATTTTGTCAAGACGTGGGTGGGGGGGTTAACCAACCACCTTCCCCCCTTTTTTTCTCTTTTTTCCCCGTCATTACCTTGTGGCAGCAGGAATTCAATGGTTTGCCATGAAAGCTGAGTTAAGCGGGAAAGTTTGTGAAACTCGCCGAAGTGTGAAGCCATGCAGGCGCGATAAAGTTTAAAACATTTTGGTAGTGCGTCACTGGAGATCGAACCAGTATTTAAAGAATACGCAGTAAGGCCAAACTACCCATTCATCATTGTCGGCAACGACATAATTGAGGCCACATCAGCACGTTGCAAACCCTGAAAATATCGATGTAGGCCTATAATGTTTTAATCCATACGCCGAAAAATACCGCGTTAAAACACAATTTTCGAGATAAATTTAAAAGTAAAGTATGAAAATGTTTTATTGAAGAGTTTTTTTTCGGCTGCATGTATACTTGCACAAAGATTTCAGCTTATTCTTTTGAAACTAGTAAGAATTAATTTAAAAATTTCAATCTGTATATAAATAAAAATCAATTGCCAAATGCTGAAAGAAAATGTTTGGAAAATCCATGGAAGTCGGAAATTTGTATGGTAATTTTTATATGAAATCTTTATGTTAAAGAATTTCATTACATGAAATGAGGCACAGTTTGAAAGTTCTGCTGTCACATGTTTTTAGAAAAAAAAAAAGTGTGACATTTTGCGAAGTGATTTCATTATATTTTCTTTGTTTAACGAAAAAGAATATTGTGTTATCGGTGGTGTGTTGAAAAGATTATTTTGATGTCTTTGGAAAAATGCCACCAATAAGGCGTCGAAATATCGGTCAGTTTGAGAGTTCTGCTGTCACATGTTTTTTGCGAAATGATTTCATTATATTTTCTTTGTTTAACGAAAAAGAATATTGTGTTATCGGTGGTGTGTTGAAAATATTATTTTGATGTCTTTGGAAAAATGCTACCAATAAGGCGTCGAAATATCGGTCGGCGTACGAGCAACGCAAGAGAAATGCATGATCGTCGAGTCAATGAGACTAATGAAGTGCATAGACAGCGTTTGGAGGCAAATAGAATAAGAATTTCTCAAGCGCGATCAATTATAACTCCGTAACAACGGAGACAGTCGAGTTCGACTCGCTCAGTTGGAGATAACGTAAACAATAATTTGGAACGTCGACAAAACAGACGGCCAAACGTAACAATTCGATATGAACGTTTAGTGTTCAGATACGATCCAACAATCGATTACGCCACGGATGTATCGGTCAACTTCGGACCCATGAGCACTGGTTGTCAACATTGCAATGCTTTGAGGTTTCGACATGAACCGCCAGGATTATGTTGTGCGAGCGGAAAGGTCAAATTACCACAATTTATACTGCCACCAGAGCCATTAGCATCATTGCTTTCTGGCCAAGAACCTCAATCGAAGCATTTTTTGTAGAATATACAAACTACAACAGTATCTTCCAAATTACATCATTTGGAGCGAATATAACTGAGGAACGAGGTTTCAGCCCAACATTTAAGGTAAGGTATCAGCCCAACTTTTAAAGTAAAATCATTTTCGACCACAACACACATCATATACACAAAAAAAAAATCAACAATTCACAACGTTTCAATAAAGAATTTGTTTTCATTTTATAGATTCAAGGACAAATTCACCATCGTGTAGGAGCATTGTTGCCGCCAGTGAATGATGATCACAAATTTCTTCAGGTTTATTTCCTTGGAAATTCTGATGATAAAATCAATCAGCGTTGTGCCATCAGTCGTGCGGTAAANAGCGAATATAACTGAGGAACGAGGTTTCAGCCCAACATTTAAGGTAAGGTATCAGCCCAACTTTTAAAGTAAAATCGTTTTCGACCACAACACACATCATATACACAAAAAAAAAAAATCAACAATTCACAACGTTTCAATAAAGAATTTGTTTTCATTTTATAGATTCAAGGACAAATTCACCATCGTGTAGGAGCATTGTTGCCGCCAGTGAATGATGATCACACATTTCTTCAGGTTTATTTCCTTGGAAATTCTGATGATAAAATCAATCAGCGTTGTGCCATCAGTCGTGCGGTAAAGCGAGAGATTATTGCACAACTGCAACAACTCTTACATGAACACAATTAATTAGTTAAATTGTTCTAAACTGCACTAGAAATGATGCCTTCGGATGATCACAAAATAGTGATCAAAGCAGACAAAAGACCAGCAGGCGAACATGAAAGACGCTTCAATGCACCGACGTTGAATGAAGTTGCCATTGTGGTTGTTGGCGAGAATTTGGAGTCTCGTGATATTGTGATTTGACGGAATGATGGTAATAACCTTCAGCGTGTCAACGAAACCCATAGTTCGTATGATGCATTACAATACCCGCTGATATTTTGCCGAGGAGAGGATGGATATCATTTTTTGATCAAGATGATTAATTCATTAACAGGTCAAGAAACAAATAAAAAGGTCAGCTTGATGAATTTTTAAGCCTACCGTTTGATGATTCGTCGAAACGAGGACAATCACATATTGAAATGCCGCAAACTGATTCATCAGTTCGTCGTTGATATGTATGTCAAAATCGCGACGGAACGTCTGACATATATACGTTTAAATCAGCAAAAATTGCGTTCGGAAGAATACATCCATCTGCATGATGCCATGAATGTAGATGGAAATGCAAATAATGTCGGCCGAATTACCATTTTACCAGTGACGTATGTTGGAAGTCTGAGGCACATGCACGAATACGCGTAAGATGCGATGACCTACGTGCGCCAATACGGTCGACCAGACTTATTCATCACTTTTACATGCAACCCAAAATGGATATAAATCACACAGCTGTTACAACCTGGTCAATATTACCGATCCAGATGAAGTCGTCAATTATCCAATTGAATTTCTGAATTCATTGGATTTGCCAGGAATGCCGCCGCACAATTTGCAGCTCAAGGTCGGCTCGGTGATAATCATGTTACGCAATCTGAACCAACCGAAACTATGTAATGGAACAAGACTCGCTGTTAAGAAGCTGATGAACAACATTATTGAAGCAACGATCATCATATGAAAGTTCAAAGGCGAGGATGTTCTGATTCCAACCGATTTACCGTTTCAATTTAAGCGTGTCCAGTTTCCGGTTCGTCTTGCATTCGCAATGACAATTAATAAATCGCAAGGCCAATCGGTGGAAGTGTGTGAAATAAACCTTGAATTGCCATGTATTTTCCACATGCAGTTGTACGTGGCGTGCTCGAGAGTAGGTAAACCATCGGCGCTATTCGGTTTCTCTCGGAACAGGAAGACAAAAAATATCGTTCATCACCAAGCGTTGCGATGAACTCATTACTTAATTTTTGTAAATGTTTGTAATATTAAAATATGGGTGCTGTGCAACCTGGTCTCAACATTAAATCCTAATTATAATAATATATCTATCTATCTTCTATCTATATATATTTTTGTATAAATTGACAAGGCAACGACTGTCGGGCCCACTAGTTTGATGTAAAAGTCAAGGTCTAAAACAGTTTTAGGCTACAAAGCAATTACAGTTGAAACATTTTATCAAATACTTTTTGTTGTCGGAGTTGTTTTTGCCACCAGTTTTCTGTCATGTCACCGTTTCTTGTTTAAGGTGGTTTGGTAGTGAATTATCATTCGTACTTCGTTCACCGTACACGAGTAAGTATGGTTTGCTGTTGAGCACCATAAATACGCTTCAGAATTGAACTCTGCTGCGAGCCAGAATTCTGTGTCCCTGCCTGGGGTAGTTTTGAGCAAGCGTCACGTAATCTATTAAAATTCACAAAAAAATTATACACTGAAAAAAAATTGGGTCGGGGCAAACAAAATTTTGTTTTTCCCAACCAAATTGTTTGTTTGTATAGGGGCAATTAAATATTTTGTTGATGGAACGAAATTATTTTGTTGCTTGTATTTGTTTATAGCAAACAAATCATTTGGTACAATTAACTTAATAGTTTTGTTGGTCCAACATACTGAATGATTTGTGTGTAGCAATTATTTTGTCTGTTCAACCAATTGTTTGGATTTACTGTATCAAATGTTTGGTTGGTTCAACTACATGCTTATCTTTACTCTACCAAACGTTTGGTTGGTTCACCCACATGCTCATCTTCACTGTACCGAACATTTGATTGGTTCAACCATATTATTACCTTTACTCTACCAAATGTTTGATTGGTACTACCATATCCTTACTTTCACTCTACCGAATGTTGGGTTGGTGCAACCATATATTTACTTTCACGCTACCCAATTTTTATTGGTTCAACTATATCCTTACCTTCACACTACCAAATGTTTTGTTGATTCAACTAGCGACTTTGTTCTCTGTACCAAGATGACCCATTCGTTCACCTGAACCTGTTCTTTCACACTAGTGAAAGTTTTGTTGGGTCAAGGCTAATCCATACCAATAATTGATTCATTTTAAAAATCAAATGGGTGAGTGAAGCTGATACTTGCTCACCCTACACTACATATTTTCCACCAAAATAACAGTAGAACTCAAGAATTTACGGTCCTTTATAAATGTGCTAATGTTTGGAGTTAAATAATTATGCCTCGTCTTCATGCACATGAGTAAATTTCCCCCAAATAAGTTTTCTTTGTTAATAAGCATAAAGTTTTCTGTCACATGATAAACATCTTAAGGTTTCACTGCATTTGATGTTCTAGCATTCATCTATAATTACAGTCGTCTTCTGCAAGTTACAGGACGAGTATAAAAGAATACCCAACTTGGGTAGGAGCAATAGGATTTCCCTCGTTTCTGAGCCTTTTGTTCTCAAAATCTATATGATTATCTTCTTCCAAGTAATTAAGAAAGGCTTTATCTAAGGATCTTTTATTTCTTGTCAGTGTGGTTATACAGTCACTTAACTGTGGGTGGGAAACAAAATCATTAGGATTGATCTTCTCAGTAGTTGTATCATTATCCCGGTGTTCTTTAATTTGATCTTCAATCCAAGAGGTCATTAATGCATTTACACATATATCCATCTTTTATTAATAGTAAAATAATTTTTGGAAATTTAAAATTATGTGAAAAGTGATTTAGCACAATGACACACAAATGGCCACAAATTACTTGGTGGAAATTTTGAATTCTGCTATCGTTATAAATAATATTACCACCGAGATACGCAATCAATTATTCCAGTGATAGATCTCCACCAAATGAGTCGAAAACATATTTTTTTATTGGATTCTTTCCAGTAGCATACCCAGTGTGTTCCAGAGTTTTTTGAAACATCTA